>JAOZJS010000249.1:0-53659 GCA_025882695.1 Amerodectes protonotaria | reverse complement strand
GTTCCATAGTGGATCCAATACCAGGGTTAAAGGCGCCAACAATGCCAGGAAGAAAAACTAGAAGAGAGGGGGAACCACAGCACAGACAGACAGAATCTGCTTCTGCCAGATAAAATTGAAATTGAAATAATAAATAAAATTTGATCCAAATGAAACGAACAACAACAACAACAACAACAACCAGAATAACACACGCACATACACACGCAGACCGGGACACAAATGATAATCAAATTTGGACGGTAAATTTTGCTTTTGGAACCAAAACGAACTACTACTGGTAGGAGGAGGAGGAGGAGGAGGAGAAAAATGGCGCGAAACAGAGAGAGCGAGGAAGAGAGGAAGAGACAAAATTATTATCAACACACCATATGATTTCTTCAAGAACACCCCTCCTCCCCTTGATTCTAGGGAAACACACCCACCCACCCACCAACGAGATCTGTATCTACGCGGACCACTAGCGCTAGCAGTATCCTCCTGTCCGGGAAATGAAATTGATTTTCTTTATTTTCTAGTTCTGTTTCTGTTTCTGTGTTTGGTGTTGTTGTCGTTCAATTTTGTTTTTTATTTTTATTTTTTTGAGAATCAAAATAAATATATTTTCCACTACAACTAAATGGTAATGTATTTTCCATATATTAAAAATTCTATTAATTTTAGATCCATTTTTATTCTCGCTACTCGTTGCTGTTGTTCACTTGGCTTTTGGTCTTCTATTTCTTCAAATTTTCGTTTGGCGTCTCTCCTCTCTGTCTCTGTCTCTGTCTCTCTCTCATTTTCCCCACACCAAGCTCTTTAATCTAATCAAAAGCCGAGCAAGCAAGAGCGAGAGAGAACGAGAATCCTGAACCAAAAATTGAAAGAAAGAAAGAAAGAAAATAGACACAAGACTGAGAGTGGAAGAAATTGATGGAAATATTCGTTCGCCTGAGATATATATATTATGAAATAATAATGAAAGATAGAGAGAGAGAGAGGGAGAGAGATGACGAAATCATTTCCTTCCCCCCGCCCATATCCTAGCTTTCTCTGGTTGATTCTTGGTTCTTGGAAGCTTTCACTCTCTCTCTCGTTCTTCGAAGAGAAAAAATTGAATTGAATTCAATTGAATGATTCATTTTTGGCGGAGAGCAGGAATTTCGGTTGTTCACACACACATGAATCCGTGAAAACCTCGGATTCTTCTCTTCTTCTTCTTCTTTTTCTGCTTTTGGTTGAACCGGAATTTCTCTGGCTAAAATGTGAAAACAAGAGAAACCATCAAGAATTCAAATTGAATTGAGAATTTATCGAAAGAATCGTTGTTCCATGATTTTGTTTTCTGTTTGGTTGAAGAATGAAAAAGCAAAGTAAAAGCAAATGAAAACGAAAGAAAAAAATGGAAAGAAACGGAAGAAAATTGATTGTCAGCGCTTTTATCATCGGACCAGATTCTCAATGATTTATCATCAACCTTCATGGTTGGAGATGAAGAAAATTGTCCTTGCTCTTGCTCGCTCTCTCGCTCGCTCACTCTCGCTCTCGCTCCCCGCCCCACATTTGGTCCACGTTTGATTATCTTGGCCCGTCCTGGACGACCATAATATTCCACACACCCACCTAGACACACACACGCACAATAAGCATATAGACATGCAAACATCTTTTTTTTCCCAAGCCAAATATTCAAGTGTTCATGTTGACATTTCCAATGGCAACAAAAAAGAAAAGAATTTTTTTTTCTCGTCTCCAACAACACTCCAACAAAATGCAAATGTGAATGGTCCAGTTTCGTTACGTTCCGTTACGTTCCGTTCCGTTTTGTTTGTTTGTTTGTTTGTTCTTTTTCATTCATCATCGAATCCAACACCATGATGTTGATGATGATGATGATTCTGTGATGGCAAGACGACGACGACCGAAAAAAAAGACAAAGTTTGCATTTAGGTTTGTCAATTTTTTCCACCAATATTCTTTGATGACAATGGTGATTATCCACCACTGTGTTCCAGAGTTCCAGAGTGTTCCAGAGTGTTTCAGGGTTCCATGCAAATTTTGTTTTTTTTTTTGCTCGAATTATTTGAATATGCAAACACACACACACACACACACATACTTGACAGGAATTCGCTCGCTCTCACATCCACATCATCCACATCATCATCATCATTATTTGCTTTACACGCACGGGATCGTCCAGAATCCTGGAGAGTTGAGTTGAGTTGAGTTGATTTTGTTTGTGTTGAGTTTCTTGCCTGCGACAACTTTCTTTCTTTCTTTCTTTCTTGTTTTTTTTCCATCATCAAATCCCTACCACGGATGCAATTTTTTTTTCGTTGTTTTGTTTTCTTCTTGCTGATTCAACCCGTTCACTAACGGATTTTTCCCGGGCCGCTGCCTGTTTTGTTGGGTGTTTTATGATGATGATGATGATGATGATGGCGCCTAAGCTCATTTGCACAACAACAACAAACAAAAAAATTGGCTAATGGCCGCCCACTACTACGCGGACAGTTTTGGTATGGTTTTGGAACACCATGTTTTTTTTAGAGGATGTGCATCGTAACAAAATATAAATCATTATTATTATTATTCGTTTCGGACCCGAGAAAAAAAATTATGTCCACTTCGAGCTTATGTCCACTTCCAGAGCTTGTTGTTGTTGTTGTTGGTATCCAATTTTCTCCAAGAGCGAAAAAATGTTGGCGACGACTTGATAATTTGTTTTTGTTTTTTTCTTCTTTGTTCTCCTGAATGTCGTCGACTCTTCGTCTGGGTTACGACTTTGGCAAAGTTGGCCACAACAAAGTTGTTATTATTCCGTCTGGTCGTGGTCGTCGTGGTCTCGCATTCTCTTCTGGTTGTCCCATCAAACATAAAATTCTGGCCCGATTCTCGATTCTTCTCCGTCTTTTTCTGCTTATTTTTGGGCCAACCAAAAACCAAAGTTGCAAATAATCCAAACCGCAAACCATTGTGGTTTGGGGGTGTGTGTGTGTGTGGACATTGTGCATGCTAAATGCAATGTGATAATAATGCACAAACGGCAAGAGAGAGGAGAGGGAGAGCGAGAGAGAATTTAACTCAAAACTTTTTATTTCGTTTTCGTCTTCGGTTTTTCTAGGTGGTAGGCTCAAACCACCACCACCACCAACAACATATTAGAGTGATGATGATAGGCCACCACCACCACCACCACCAAGAAAAAGACGAGAGAGAAAATCAGAATTTTCTTTTGTCAAACAAATAAAGAACGAACGAAGTGAAGTGAAATGAAATAGTGCGTGCTTGCGTGTGTAAATCCAGTTCAATTGTTAATATGTTCGGTTTTCTTATTCTTATTCTTATTCCCATAGTCAATGGTGCATGTGTATTGGTGTGTGTTGTTCAATGATGAAAACTTTCTTTGAATTATTTATTATGAATAAATCAAGCGCCCAGCCAGATCCAGATCCAGCGAGAGCGAGAGCGAGTGAGAGAGAATGTGAATGAGAATAAGAGACGAGAGAGAGAGATAGTTTTTTGTATCAAATCTGGATCGTGTGTTTTGGTGCAATGGTTTTTCGCTTTAAGCATAAAGCAGCAGAGGTGGTGCTCACAGGTTTGATCGCAAAGGATTTTCGGTTGATGCACCGAGTTTTGAACCGATTCTTCTGGTTTGGCCGGGCTATCAAGAGCCCTGGACAAGAATCCTGGATAGGAAAACCGATCCTGGACGCAAATTCGACGTTGTTTCGTTCCGAAAAAGTCCCGAACCAATTTGCGTCCACTTTTCTCTTTCGTTCTTGTTGGCGGCAAACTTGATGGATTTTTCTTGCTACCATTATTTTGTTGTTGTTGTTGTTGCCAACGCGGTCGTCGTTGTTTTCGTCCCAGAACTCAACACTACAATGGCATCCTACTACTATGGCAAAATAGGCTAATCAACAAACTAGAACAGTGTGTGTGTGTGTGCATTGTAATTGGTTATAACGAGCCAACAACAACAAAAACGAAAAAAAAAGAAAAGAAATAAACCAAAATTCCCAACTTCCAGACCAGACCAGACAACCATTGTCAATGTTGTGTGTGTGTGTGTGTGTGTGTTGAATTTTGTGTTACAAAGTGTCAATACACACTACATAGGTTTTGGTTGTCCGAATAGTGGATTTTTGTGGTCATCACCCAGCCAATTTGTGGTGGCACAACAAGAAGAAGAAGAAGAAGGAAGATCTTTAGGATTCAGATTCAGATTTTCTTGACTTTTTCGGGCACCATTATGGCGGTGATGTGTGTGTGTGATTTCAGGCATGTCATGATGGTGTTTGATCATTGTGTCAATTAAGTCTCGGTCTTGGGAATGTTTTGCTGTTGTTGTTGTTGTTGTTAGCTTTTTTAATTAAAGCAACAATCATCCGCGGATTGTTTGAAATTAATTTTTTGTTTTTGTTTTTGTTTTTGGCGGTTTTTCTGATTTTCCCGAAACTTTTCCGGACCAATAGCCGAACAGCAGAAGTTTCCGACAAAATCCCCAAGTAGAAAGAGGAACAGAGAGAGAGAGAGGGACGAATCACCAACTTGGTGCGTGTTTTCGGTTGGCGTGTGCGTTTGTGTGTGTGTGTGTTTTCAATAATATCATCATCATTATTATTATTATTATTTTATTATATTGTGATATCCGAACGGGAATATATTTTTGGCCAAATATATCATTATTCTAATAATAATAATACCAGGTTTGTTGCTTTTATCTGGCTTCTTCTTCTTCTTGGTTCTTGGTTCTAACTTTTAGCTTTGGCTTGAGGTTGGTTGGTTTGGTTTGGTTTGGTTTGGTTGCTTCGGAACTTGATATTTGTCGTAGTCGTAGTCGTTCATCGAATATAATTTGTTTTTTTTTTGGCGCTCGATTCTCCACTAATAATAAGAATAATAATAATAATAATAACAATATTCCGACAATCCCATTGTATGTTCAGCCTGTGTCCAAATGTCTGGATGGATGGAAGAATAAGAAGAATTCCCTGGTCCCCGCATACACAATAGGCAACTATTATATAACGACACACACACACACACAAAAAAAAGTTCCTGAATACCAGAAAAGGAAGAGAGAAGAGAAGAAATGAAAGAAAGATCTTATTTGGGAGTCAACAACAACGACGACCAACGACCAACCAACCAACCAATCAACGATTTTGCTGTCCTCCTGGACAGTACAATGTAAAGCTTTACAAAGGAAAAAAGGGGCTGACCCCTCGATTGTGTTTGTGTGTGTATGTGTGCCCTCGAAGAGAGACAACACACACACACAACACACAGCCAACCAGCGCTCGCCAGAGGAGAATTTTTTTTTTTTTTTTATTTTTTTTTTAAATACAAATTTAGGTATATCGAAATCCCACAGTTGCTTGCCCCCAATGCTAATGCTAATGCTAATGCACACACACACACTATTGCTAACGCCCACATTGCTAACGTATTGTGAACAGTGTGTGTGGCTGTGTGTGAGGCTGTGTGTCTGTCTGTGTCTGTGCTTGTGTGGCTGAGTGTGCATGTGTGTCTCGGTGTGTTCTAAATATAGTGGCAGCCCCTAAAAATAATATCGGAAACCAAGAAAAAAACGGAAATGATTTCTGAGATGGATGAAATGATGGAATCCACATCCACATCCACATCATCATTATCATCATCGTTCCTACATTCTGGCTGGATCTTCTCTCTCTCTCTTTCTCTCTCACCAACTAATGAGAGAGAAGATCCAGCCAGTGGGTGGGTGTTAGGAGGATTGTGCTAATTATTATCAAATAGTAGAGCCCGAGAAACAAGAAAAAAAATGATCTGATGCTGCCATACAATATCTCCGTCTCTCTCGCTGTCTCTCGACGGTAGGTTGCTTGGTTGGCGGGGCCCAGAATCCAGGGTCTCCTTGATATAGCGAAAAATTTTTCAGTTTCAGTTCCAGAGAATATCATTGGCATTTTTGTGCTGACTGACTGACTTTTTTCTCTCATTCTTTCATTCTGGTTGCGCTCACTGCTTATTATTATTACTATTACTGCTATTATGATTATTATTAATAAATATCAGTTTCAACACACTAGTATGGTTTATTATTAATTAGTGAGTTCCAGACTACTCACTAAACCAAGTCTGAACAAAAAAAAATGAACAGAACAGAACAGAAGAGAGCTGACAGACTCATTCAGCAGCTAGCAGAATAGGGAATCATATTCTTGCACTGTTCAGTTCAGTTCAGTTCAGTTCATTTATATCATCAAATTCTTTTTGGATCCGGATCCAGCAGCAGCAGAATAACCGGGCGCTTGCCTTCGAAATGACGATGATGATGTTTTTCTGCTCGGTTAATGATTTCGGGATTGATGAAGATTCTGTTTGGCAGCGCAAGCATGGGATTCTCGATCGTGGATCCTTTTTTTATTGGGTTGGATCATTCTTTTTGTCTTCTTGACGCTTCTTCTCGATATCCACATTGCGCACATTTTACCACAGAATCATTCTGGGCCAAGAATAACGGCAGGAAATTCACAAACTTTGATGGAAATCCGAATCCGAGTGAGAAAAATCGCTTGCTACTCATTTTTAGTATTATTATTATTATGATGATGATTCGATTTAGAATTTTCAATTCGAAAACACCACCACCATTATGATCACCATTATCAGCTACGGGTTCGGCCCAGAATATCGAAGACAAATTTTTTTTGGCCAAGCCACACCCCCAAGAAATTATCTCGTTGTTCAAGGAGCTGGAGCACATGAAAACCTCCTCCTTCATGTATCCGTGCGCGCATTTCATTGCCAAAACATTGGTAACACACACAGCCTATCTTTATTGGCATCCGCCACACACACATACTAAGCACAAAACCCGAATGTCATTAAATTCTATTTAGAAAGGACGACGACGACGACGATATTTTTCTGGTTCCGAACGCCAACGAAAAAAAAAATTCACATATAAAGTAATAATATGGGATTTTTTTCCAATAACCATCCCCGGACAAGCAAAAGAAGAAGAAGAGGAAGCCGAAGAAGAAGAAGAAAAAAAGATGAAGATGGAAATATTATCATTATCGTTATTATTGTTATGGCGCCCAGAGAATACCATTTGTGGTTTCTCTGCGACGATTTCAGAGAGCAGAAGAGAGGGAGAGAATGAGAGAGGATAGTGAGGCGAAAAAATAAAAATTAATATCAATATCAATAATAATAATAATAATAACAATAATAATGTAAAGTGCTTTTATCTCTTTTCTTTTCCTTTTCCTTTTTTTTTGCGTTTGCGTTTGCCAGGCTTGAATTCCACAACAATTGTGTGTGTGTGTGTGCGCTCCAAATTCTGGATTCTGATTGTGAATCAGCAGCAGCAGCAGCAGCAATGGATCCCAATAGCTTTTTTGGATGGCAACAGAATATTACATTACCAGATAAACATTGAGGGGAAGGGACCAAAAAAAAATTGGGTATGTCTCTCTGTGTGTATGTCAACACCGTTTCCGTTGGTTGGTTGCAAGCAACCTTGTTGTTCTCCTTGTTGTTCTCGTGGTTGTTGTTGTTGTTGTGATCAAGTTATGTTTTTACCATTGTGATTTTGGGTGAAATCCAATATGATTTCCAGGAATCTATCATAGAAATAGATCTAGATATGTTTGGGCGAAATCGGGAGAGAAAAATCATTTCGTTCTTTCTCTGTTTGAGTTGAGTTTGATCCGTATTTTGATTGATCCTGCCCTTAATTCTGGGCTCCCAATCTCTCAATTCGCTGATTCTTTTGCTGAAGTTTCCAACAAAAAAATTTCGCTCCAGTTTCAATTCTCAGAACTTTTTTTTTTTCATTTCTTCACCAAACACACACACACACCACCACCACCACCACCAAAAAGATATTCTGACAGTTTTTGATGGAAAAATCCAAGACCAGAGCCCGGACCCAGAGAGAAAACATTGATTTTTGGAGAGAAAAAAAAATTAAAATGTTAATGTCGATGTCAAGTTGGATCACCAGTTTTTTTTCGGTTTCTTTTAACTGGGCGCCAAATGGATTGATGCTTGAATGGATATTCTGGGATATTTCTGTTTGTGGTGTCCTTGTGTGTGTGAGTAAGTGTGTGGGGATCGAATTTGAAAATTTTTGTCGATTTGGTTTTTACGTTTGAAAAACTTCGAGATAGGTTTTTGGGAATTAATATTTTTTTAATAATAATAATAATAATAATGAAAATAATTTGTGCGCCTTAATTTTCAAACAAGAAAAAAAATACTATTTCCACATCAACAAATCGATGAGGGTGGAAATGGCTGTTGCCGCGAAATAGTGTTCGAATTCGAATTTTAATTTTTTTTTTTCGTTTCTGCTTCAGAAAATTTCGTCAGAAGAGATTCTTCTTCTTCTTCTTGTTTTCTCGTTTTCTCGTTTTCTCGTTTTCTCGAACTGAAGAATTATTATTGTTGTTATATAACCTAGGCTAGAAGATGTGAGAAGAGAAGATTCACACAGGGTAAGAATAATAATAATAATAATAATAACTAGAGTGAGAGTGAGAGAGAGATAGAAAAAAATGATGAACGTGTTTTACAAAGCTTCCATGTGATTCTCTAACCCTTTTGCCTTATTCCTTACAGCGAGAAAGAAAAAAAACATGTCGTGTTAGCATATACTGGTTCTGTATGAATGAATGAATGAATGAATGAATTATTCTTTGCCAGAATATCATAGCGAGAGCGATCGAGCAAGCAAGCATCCAAGCACCCCAAAAACATTTACATGCTTGAACTAACTTTAAACATTAGGGAATTGAATGTGAACCACCACCCGCCGCATTCACAGAAGATTGTTGTATGTAAGACCTAACTATGCCCATTTTTCGTCTTCTTTCCCATCTTCTTTCCCATTTCTTCTTCCTATTTTCTCGCAACTAGATGAACGTTCGGAATGGGGATCAGGGAGGGAGGGAGCCAAAGAGAACCAGAATTCTGGTATTCTGGCAGTGTGTTTGGTGTGTGCATAAAGATTAGTTAGATAAATGGATTCTTTTTTTTTTCGTCGGGTCTCGTATACTTCGTACAACGTACGAACATACCAACAACCATCATCACCAACTACTAATAATGGTGGTAATAATTATCATCTCTCGCTCTCGCTCGTTCGCGCGCGTTTTTCGACAAACTTTTTTTTTGTCTTGAAAGAAACAACTAAAACGTTTCAATTATTAATTACTATTTTTTTTTTCGTTTGAAAATTTACAATTTCTTCATCATCACCATCATCATCAACAGCATCCATTTTTTTCGTAGCGCCGCTCTGCCGCGAAATTGCGCTCCACGCTTTTCCGTTGTTGTCGTCTCGATTCTCTCTTGATTCTCTTCTCTTTTTAAAACTAAAACTAAAACTTAATTGAACCGACATCATTGTGGATGTTCCAAAAGGGGTGCGAACACACGCTTGCGACTATTCTTCCGAATATTCTTGCGAATAATTACACCCGAATATGATCACCGATAAATAGAGCGAGCGGGAAAATGCATTTTCCATCGTGCCTGGTTCATCATTATTCGGATTATTTTCAATGTTTTTTTTTCGGCGCTCGCGAACATCATGAATTTTTTATTCCGTTTCCATTTTTCGTGTTCCGGAAAGGGATTTTTGATCTTAAAATTTATGTTTTCACATTTACATTTACATTCTCGATGCTTTCTCCTCGTGGAATATGGCAATTACAATTCTGATGCCCAAATGGTTTCAAAGATTGTTGTTGTTCTTGATTTTTGTTGGTTCTTGATGCAAACATGTTTTAGGGCTATGGATTTAATTGCTCTCCACACAATTGCGCTCCACGCAGTGTGTTCTCCTTGTTGCATGAAGAAGAGCATGCATTAGCCACCATTCATTAGACTGTCTGTGATCGAAAGTATTTATGCGGCTCATTTATATGAGCCCAAATAAATGATCAAAATGATGATGATGATGATGATGATGATGATAATGATATTTGCCACCATCATCTTTATGAACAAGTTTGCCTCTCCAGAGATAAATGGATGAATGGATGGATGCTTCGATTTTCCAACCTATTCCCTCTGCTATTGCGCCCAACGGGAACTGAATCACACAACCAGGGGGCGCCGGGGGAAATAAATTCAAAAAAAAAGAAGAAGATTCCTCTCTTGATGATGATGGTGGTGGCGGGCAAATTCTTGTTGCAAATTACAATTAATGAATTCAGAAAAACGGTGCTTGTAACGGTAACATCGACAACAACAACACTCGACGGCAAAGCAAAAACAAAAACGCGCTTAGTATGATTATTGATTTGAAGACAAAAGAAACAAATGACGACGACGACAACGATCGACTACAATGATGATGATGATGAGAACGAGGCAAGAATCCAGAATTCTGTTGTGTGAATGTGAAAAACAACAAAGGAAAAAAGTAATTGAAAACAAAATAATAATTGGAATGAAACAAAACGTCGAGGACAAAACAAAGCAAAAGCAAAAGAGAAGAAGAAGAAGAAGACAAAAACAAATGGATGACACTTGAAATCATCAACCAACCAACCAACCATCCCGGACAACTCGGGCAAATGAAACACACACACACACATATTGACATATCATTTGTTTTAATAATAATAATAATGAAAGACACGCGGGTCCCGATGATGCTGTCTTGTGCATCATCTTTCTCTCCTTCTCTCGCTCCCTACGCGCGCTCCCTTGAAAAATCGGTTCATTCCCAAACAACCAACCAACAATAGTTGCAACTCTAGTTGGTGGTTCTAGTCATCTAGGTATCTAGCGCCTGGCCTGGGAATATCAACCCTTGAGCTACGCCGAAACCACCATGATGATGATGGTGACAGGCGCCTAAATTATTTTTGAAAATTCCGTTATTCCGTTGTAGTTCCAAGTCTGATGGACATCAAGTCTTAATTTTTTTGATTTCATGTTTCTCTGTTTGGTGGTGATGATGGTCTGGCTGCCTAGCTGCCTAGCTGGCTGTATGTCTGGTTAAATTCTAATTTATCGTGTAACCGAAACAACAACAACAACAAAAGTAATATCCATCCAAGATCCAAGGTTTTCTGTTTCAATAAAAATAATGATCATTCAAACGGCGGTTTCAAGCTCAATTCCCTGCCCTGGTGTGTTCCGCCTGGTGTTCCAAGTGTTAACGCCAAGCCAGCCAGTGGAGCTACAGTTTTGGGGCGTCTTCTAGGTTCCTCTTTCCTCTTTCCTCTCTCTCGGTGAATTATATTGATGATGATCATGATTGGTAATAACCCAAAAAGAGAGCGAGAGAGAGAGAAAGAGAGAGGAAACATAATTTATTATTATTATTATTATTATTATTATTATTATGATATTTATGGTTTTGCCAAAACACACGCACTATCTCTTGCTTCATTCTTGTTGGCTTGATTCCTCACTTGCATCCACCGCCTCCGCCACCGCCACCACCACCACCATCAACCAGCCAACCAACCAACCAGATTACAAGATTGTGGTATGCTGTCGGGAGGAGGAGGAGGAGGAGCCAAAACGGGGGCAACAGGGTGGTGGATTCTTATTTATTCTTATTTCGTCCTCCTCCTCCTCGCTTATACTTTATTCAATTAATACTCTTCAAAGCAGAAAATTTTTTTTTATATATTTATATTTCACATTCTCATCGTTTGGTTGGTTGGTTGGTTGGTTTGGCTTTGGTTGGTGCTCGCTTCTTTGGTTAACACACACACACACACACACACACGACCAGATATATCATCCATCTATCTTAATATTAAGTTATATAATAGCTTTGGTATTCCGCAACAGCAACAGCAGAAGAAGAGTATGCAGAGTAGCCAAGAGAGAGAGGAGAGACAGAGGATGGTGATGCATGAAACAAGCGAGAGAAAAAAAAAACATTTTTTTTCATGTGTGTGTGTGCGTGTGTGTGTTGAAGATAATTTGTCTTTGTTGTCAGATCCGATGTGTGTGTGTGTGTGTGTGTGTATGTGGATTCTGTTGGTCCGGATGCTTCCGTTGTTGGTCCCATTTGCAAAGATTCAAAATCAATTATTTTCATTTTGATATATTTACCCTAAATTCCTTCTCGCTCGCTCGCTCTCTCTCTCACACTCATACAACCACCATTACTACAGGGTGGAATTGATGTCAGTTTTTGGAACTGAATTCATTTTTTTCCATTCCGTCTCTTTTGGGAACCGAAACAAACCAACCAAACCAACCAGCCAACCCACCCACACACATACACTTATTCATAAGACTACTGGTGGTGATCTTCTCTACACAGTTTCTGCATTCGTGAACTCTCTCTCTCTCTCTCTCTCTGGCCGGAACATAAGTTTGCCATGAGAGAAGTGAAGAAAAAAAAGTGTGTAGAAGAGGAGAAGAAGAAGAAGGAGAAGGAACATAAAACCTCAAACAATCATCGTGGAGAAAATTAGCCAGCTAATTTATCCTTTTTTTTCATCTTTTCATTCTGCCTAATGTTAGGGCTGAGTGAGTGTATTAGAAACAAATTGCAAACAAAATAGATCACCACAGCCCAATAATAATAATAATGATGATGATAATAATAATCATCTCCAGAAACCAGAATGAACCAAAAATAAATGAAAGCAAGCAAGCAAGCACCAATCATTCTGGTTCTTCATTGTTATTTGTTTGTTGTGGAAAAACAGCAAATTTGAATCAAAATTTTCTCGAAGAATTTTGCCGGGACAAATGAACCGTTCTGTTTGCTAGCGCTGCCTAGCGCTAATAACGCGAGGTTTTGTATCAAGGCTGAACGACCCGTGGACAGCGTGCGCAGGCATTTTTTTAGTACGGCCCACCAAGCGCATTTCAGCCGCCGAACAGGAGACGAAGCTACGTATTCCCCTCTCGCTCTGATTGGTCCAGTGATGACTTGACTCTATGACAAGGCACACACGTTATAAACAGTAGAGAAGCGAACAGCTTCTGTGCCTATGTTTGACGCCTATAACAGCACTATCGTCTTCGTTCTCCCCTCTGATTGGCCTACCAGTGATGATTGTGGTGACCTGATGACCAGACACACGCACTTAAAACAAGGCGAAGAAGGCGGGTGTATTTCTGTTCTCCTGCTGTTCAGAGTTGTGTCGTCGTAGGTCTACGTCGTTCTACACTATGTCTTGGCTTGTCTATGTCTTGTCTATGTGTGCGCGGCCCGGCCTATAAATTTTTTTTTGTAAATTGGGCTCGTTCATTATTATAAAAAAAAATTGGTTGCTCAACCCTGTTTCAACATTATTTTTGAATTTTTGAATTTTTTTTTTGTTTGAAAAGCGCGCCAAATTTACTATGTATTCTGCTTGTGGAACATCTCTCTCTCGCTCTCGCTGTCTTGTTCTTGTTTCACATCTCAATTGGAATCTAGCTAGCTAGCTTGTCTCATTGTTGAATTCGTTTTTTTGATTCGCGCGATTTTTTTCTTTGTTTCCAGAACAAATTTAAATATATTTTAATTAGAATTAATATGCACAAAGGCAGACACATGCAGACAGACATAGACAACAGCAGCAGCAGCAGCACCAGAGGAGAAGAGAATAAATCAAAAGCAAGCAAGAATCTGATGCAACGACGATCACGACAGAACGAGAGAACGAACGAGTATCGCTTCGTTTTCGTTTGCTTGCGTGCGTGTGTGCATGTATGAATATTCTAATGTTGGTGTGTCGTTGTCGGTATAAATCAACAATGGTAGTTGGCCAACAACTATCAAAGGAAGACGAGAAAAATTTTTTTTGAAACAAAAAACAAAAAACAAAACAAAAGTAATGAAAAGAATAAATGAATCCGCTCGATTCCATTCCTCTTCCATTGTCTTCTGGTTCTTCTGGTCTCCATTTCCTTTTCCAAAAAAAGAAGAACTTGTGTGTGTGTTCCTTTTCTTCTTCTTCTTCGTTTTGTTCCAGCAACAAATTCTCCAAGACGTTTCATGCATAAGTTCATAATAATAATGATAATTCTGCAAGGAAAACTAGCGGAAAAACGTTTCAATGCCCCTCAACACTGAAAAGGATTAAATGAAAGAGTTGAACTAGAAAAAAGAAGAAGATGTGGACAAACGATGCGGCACAACAACAACAATAATAATCGAGAGGAGAAAAACAGGGCTCAGTCGATTACATTTTATTTTTATTTTTATTTTTCGGAATGCAATGCTTTTGGAGAGGAGGATCCACACGCATCTATGCAGATTATGTGCAACATAAAATAATATTCGAGATGAGCGAGAGCGCTGATTCGTTCATCATCATCATCATCATCAACATCTTAGGACCGTTAGGATCCTCGTCGTCGTCGTCGTTTGAATGCAAACATATTTTTCATTCTCATCATCATCATCATCATCCTGGTTACTTTTCTTCTTCTTCTTCTGTTCGCTTCTCGGCGAAAATGGATGCAAATATACACACAAAAAGCGAGAGCAAAAATCTGCAAAATTTGTTCCAAAACCTTCCCCTCGCTCTCTCTCACTCTGCCGCCGCCGCCATCAAGTTCCATCCATTTTGCTTCGACGTCTGCATTTGCATTTTAAGCATCAATTGAAATCAAAAAAAAAGAAAGAAAGAAAGAAATTCAGAATAGCGGATGCGTGTAGTGCCTGTAGTGTATATGGGTGTGGGTGTGTCGGTGGGTGGGGGTGTGTGAGGAGATCCAGACAAAGATCCGCAAAGCAATATTATTGGACCACCAAACTCATTCAAGGAACAAAGTGCATAGGAAGATCCCCAAGCAAGCAAGCAAGCAAGAGAGAGAGAGAGAGAGATCATCATTTGCAATAATGATAGAATAATAATATTATCATTATTATCATTATTGTGTGTGTGTGTGTACCTTGTGAATAGAGAATCCCCAGACCATAGGAGGAGGAGGAGGAGAAAAAAAATGACAATAGAAGTCAATATAAAGATGATGATGATGATGATGATCACTTTTGCTGCTTTTGCTGCTTTTGCTTTTCCTTTGGTGTGTTCGGCTCCATTCTCTTCTTATGGTTTTTCTCCATCATCATCATCATCATCATCCTGATATTCTGGAGCGAATCTTCAGTATCTCGCTCTCACTCACTCACTCTCTTGTTGTTGTTGTTGTAGATCAGCCATCTATCAATCCATCTATCTTGGGTGTCATTATTACCATCATCACCATCATCATCATCATCATCTTCCACAGAAGCTTCAAGGTTTTTCAAGCCGAGGAAACGGAAAAGTGCAGAGCACGACCAACAACAACGACAAGAAAATTTTTTCCATTTAGAACCCGGATTCAGAGAAAACAAAACGACCAACAAAAAAAATTGTCATCCCATTGAATGATGATGGCTGGCTGGCTGGTTAGGCTGCTTGGTGGCCATCTCTTTTAGGCCCCTCCCTGTTAAGTTGAGTTCCCGTAAAGATCCACTCGCTCTCTCGCTCGCTCTCTCTCTCTCTTCAAATCCACACCAACATTCAAACATTCTTTTCCACTTCTTCTCTCTCTCTCTCTCTCTCTCTCGAGTGTTTGTGTCCGGGCTTGTTTCTTTCTTTTTAGTTCCTCAGTTTTATTATTATTATTATTATTCTTAAACATTGTAGCTTTGCGCCAATCCTAAAGACACACGAGCAATGATGTGCCGCCGCCGATGTTGCTGCTGGTGCTGGTGCTGGTGGTGATAATGATTATATTCTTCTGCTGGCTGGGGGGCAAAGAACAATCATTTTTTTTCCGTTTCGCTCACACACATTTCTTCGGCGAGAAACGCACACCATTGAAAAAACAAAAGGACAAACAAAACAAAACGAAACGAAACAAAACGAGACAATGTTCGTGTGAAAAATTCTTGATTATCCCTTCACACAATTCTCTTTTCATTGTAGTTTTAGTTTTTTTTTGTTTTCTCGATGACAATTCTGCAACAATGTGTGTACTTAAACTTTTATTGTCGTGTTATTATTATTATTATTATTATTATTATTATCATTATTATTATAACGCTTGCTTTTGGGATTGGGACATTCAAAGATCTATTGAGCTGTTGTTGTTGTTGTTGTTCTGCCCTGTGCTCTGGACCCGAGCCCAAAAAAAACCAACCCTAGAAAATAAAAATAAAAATGGGAACCAAGATGGATCCAGAATGTAAGATGTGAAATGTGAAAGAATGAAATATAACGGAACAACAACAACGACAACAACGAAAAAAAACAACAACAAGAAAAAATGATTGAACTTTGTCTTTTCAAATTTAGAGTTTTGTATTCTTTCTTCTTCTTGTTTTGTTATTGTGTTTTGTTCCAAAAAGAGAGAGCGAGAGAGAAAGAGAGAGCGAGAGAGGAAAATTCGATTGCAATTTTCCATTCTCCATTCTACTCTCTTCACAATTCCCGTTGTGACAGCCCAAATTCCGAAACACCCGTCCACACCCACACCCACACACACCCAGACACAGACACACCATTTTATTAAGCTTGGTAGAGAGAGAGAGAGAGAGAGAGATAACAATAACTAACACTAATTGAACGATTACATAACAGGCCAACAACAAGGGATTCTTTCGTTCTTCTTTTTTTTTTTAAAAAAAAAGAAAAAAAAACGGATCCATCAAAAGGATCTTCACCACCACCACCACTCAAATGTTTTCGTTGTTGCTGTTGTTGAAGTTGTTGATCAAATGACCATTTGATCGTAAAATTAAGCCCACTATTGATGATGATAGGGATTCTTCTAATGCTAGGGCCAATTAAGAAACCCTAGACACAAAAAAGTGGAGAGAGAGAGATACTAGAATTCAGCAAAGTATAATAAGAAGATAACTGGCTGGCTGGATGGGCGCCAACAATGGATTTTAGCAAGTGAAAATCTCTATTTCGCTCTCTCTCCCTTTTCAATGCAGTGTAAGTGTCTTTTCAAAAAAAAATTAGATCCATGTTCGTTTCCAACACAAAAAAAACCCTGAATGCTGCCCAGAATTTGGCGTGTTTTTGATTGATCCTCAAATTATTATTATTATTATTATTGTTTATATGGCGTTCAAAGGGCGTCGTCATCTAAATCGGCGCCCAATCGATGGTGTAGGCCCTCCCATTAGAAGTCCTCGCATTTTGGTGTTCCAAAATTGAAACACTTCGTTTTCGTTTTCCCGAACGAACGAACGAAAAAAATTGAAAAAAAAGCTGAATCCTCGACTACCACTTTTTGTTTGTTTGTGCGTTGGTGTATTTGCTGCTTTTCCATCCAATGAATCCAGTTTCAGAAAAAGTGAATCAAAGGAATTTCCTATTAAAGTTCCCAATGTTTGGTTGGTCAGCTACACACACACACACCAACCCAAACACAATGGCCTGATGATGGAATCGGTTATGGTACGGTTCGGTGGAAATTCTGGTTCCTTTTTCTTGGGCTCTGAGCGTGAGAGAGAGAGCGAGAGCATAACCGAGAAAAAGCAAAATTTGCTAGAAATTCATTTCTTCCTTGGCGTTTTCGTGATTAGTCAAATCGATGAGTAGGCACACACACACACACATGAACCAGAACCAGAGAATAATAATCTAGAAAAAAAAATTGCAGCAAATATTGCGTGTGTGTCGATGATGTCCACAATCATTTTACCTGAAATTGCTAGTGTGTGTGTGGATATTCCAAAGGTATGTAATTTTGCAAACCGAAAAAAAAATTATGATGAAGAACATCATCATCATCTTTCCTAAAATATACATTTTGCGCGCACACACACATATACACCCAAAAGGTAGGCAAGTTAATTCGATTTTGGGGCGTCTATATGCGAAAGAGTAGAAGAGAACGTTCAAATCAGGAAGGGACACATCTGCGCATGCGCAAGAGCGTTCTTATAAGCGCGCGAAATTCAAAGTCAAAATTCAAATTCAAATCAGAGGGAGGGAGAGAGAGAGAGAAAAAAATATATAGCTTCGTCTCCTGTTTATAGTGTAACTCGTCATCAGGTCAAATCGTCACATTGGACCAATAAGAAGGGAAAACAGTTGTTATAGGCGTTACACATGCATGGACATGTACTGTTCAAGGCTGTACGCTTGTTCGGTTTCTTCTGTTTATAGTGCGTCTCGTCATCAGGTCAAATCATCACTGGGCCAATCAGAGCGAGAGGGGAATATAGGCTCATAGCTTCGTCTCCTATTTAGCGACCAAAAATGCGCTTGTGGGCCTCGCACATAAATGCTTGATGGGCCGCCCCTTCGTATATTGACAAAGACGATGATGATGATGATGATCCTGCAAGGAAATCCTGACCATATTTCTCTCTCTTTTTCTTTTCTATTTGGCTTATAAATTGTCACCTAATTTTATATTCTAAAATTTCATTTCAGATTTCATTCTATTTAGTTTCCTTTTCTTCGAAAGCCCATTTGCTCACGACACATTTCCTTTTTTGTATTTTCTTCTCGTTGGTTGGCTGATATATTGAGCTGAGATCATCAAACTTTTCATCATCGTTGTTTGAGTTTTTCTCGAAAACTATTTTTTTTTCTCTCCTTCTTCCTCTTCTACATTTTTCATTTGATTCAAAGGATATCGAGTTTCCCCACACCATCGCCCAGTGTGTTTGTTGTTGGTGTTTGGTCCTGGTGGGAATCCTGCTACCACCATCAGGCCCAAAAACTCTATTAAATATTCAAATTTTTTTTCTCATCGCTTCCGCTCGCTCGCTCTCTCTCTCGCTCTTCGCTCTAATCATTCTTAATCTATCAACTTGTGGGCGTTGTTAGAGCGGGTATAGGGCGTGTTTGGAGACGTAGAGGAAGAGAGAGAGAGAGTGGAAAAGAGTTAACCATCTATAACGTATCCGGGTATTGGAAAGAAATACAGCCACCATGATAAAAGGATGGATGAATGAATGAATGAATGAATGCCAGTTTTTGGGATGAATAGAAATGTAGCCATATCAAAAGGATACGACGATGATGATGATGATATAAATAAAAAACGAATTATATTGATGAAATGAAATTGATACTTCAGGAAGAGCTTTGAATAGCTTACACCAGAATGTATCAAAATGATACGGAGAGAGAGATGCACACACACACACACACAGGCAAATATAGGAAAAGTTTTTTTCGAGAAAAGAATAAAAGAGACACACACACATACAGAGAGAATGGGAAAAAAAAGAAGAATAAGAAGTAAGAAGATTCCTCTTGAAAAGAATCTGAATACATTATGATTATTATTGCGTAAAGATGATGATACTTATATCATGGCATTTCCATTGGATTCTTCTTCTTCTTCTTCTTCGGCAGAACTTTATTCGAGGATTTTCCTATTTGAAAGTTCCAGCAAAAGCAAAAGCAAAAGCAAAAACTCTTTTTGTGTTTTGTGTTGTATTTGGAGGATTCTAGAATATTTTTCTTCCTCTTCTTCTCATTTTTGGATGATACATTCCCATCGCGCCATCATCTAGAATTGGTTGTTTGCACAGAGCGAGAGCAAGAAGAGCGAAAGCCAATAAGGAATCGTGCTCACAACACAATCAACTGCATGATGCTGCTTGTTTCAACCGGTTCGATCATCATTTTCGGGGAACAGAAAGGTACCCAAAGGATCCTGAAATTGGTCTTGTTAGAAAAAACCCGGGCCCGGGTTTCCTATCGGTATATGCATGAGTGAGTGCGTGCGTGCATGCATGTGGGCGAACGGGCGGGCGTTGGTTGGTTGGTTGTAAGATTCTCTCGTATTTTCTCTCGTATTTTTTTTAAATCCATATTTTATTAAGTTTTTTTTCCGGTTCCCGGACCACACATTGCCACATCAATTTCGGTTCGGTGACGGCTCTGGCATTTCACTGGCTCACTTCGGCATTCATTCATTCATTCATTTTCTTAGGCCTTGAAAATTCATAAGAAAATAATAATAATAATAATGCTACTGTGTGTTTCCCTTGAATTATTACGACGATGTTGATGATGTTTCCCGGCTTTGGCTGATGGAAAAAAGAAAACAGACCTTGTTTACTCAAAACATGATGGAACTAGGCGAATGTTTCATGTTTGAAGATAATCCAAGCAAAGCACATATAAGAAGCATATTTTCAATTATTTTCGTTCTCTCTCTCTCTCTCTCTCTCTCTCTCGCTCTCGCTCTCTTTTTTATTTCAACAAAAAGCTCCTTCTATTCCGAGTATCCGAGGATCCGAATTTCCATCGGTTTTCCATCCATTCTATTTGGAGCAGAGCGAGTTTCATTTTCAAACAAATTTTGGATCCTTTCTTTTTTTTGGGTTGCAATAAGCTGCTGTATGTGCATGTGTGCATGTGCTCAACTGATGATTGGTTCTTGTTGGTTTGGTGGATATTGAATTCAAAATGACAAATTCAAATAAATATTCTCGCTCGCTCTCTCGCTCTTCCTCTCTACGCCATCACATCCATCCATGCAATTTTCGATTATAAAGAAGAAAGAAAATTGAAAATTTCAACTCTCAGATGGATTCTTTTTCTTTTCCCGAGAAGCCCTATTCCACAGTGTCCTCTGTTCCCACCAGTCGGTCGGTCCCCCCCATCACAATCTTTTACTTCCTAATTACCCGGAATACACTTTTCATTGGATTTCATTGGCAGCCCTGAGAAGAAAAAAGCGTAAGATCGTTGAACTCTTCTTCTTTCTACTCTTCGTTTTGTCGTTTTTGTTGTTGTTGTTGTTTGTTGTTGAAATTAGATTTTTATTAGATTCTTCTTCTAATATTATCATCATCGTCATTATTCTTGAAGCCCACCGATTCTCCATTCATCTCCATTTTCGGTTCTCTAAAAAAAAAGAATATCACGACCGAGAATAAATCGAACAATAATCGATGGGCCCAAGATGATGGCGATGAATGAATGTTTCAAATGTAGATTAATGTTTGAACCCGTTCTCCACGTTCTCTCTTTGGTATCTCTCAGTTTTATCCCGGACCAAACAAAACGAAAAAAAAACGAAAACGAAAACGAAAAGGAAAAGCCAATTATTCAAATACAAATAAGGGCCAGGACCCGAGAGCATACACACGCACAAACACACACAGGGAGAGAGAGAGAGAAAGAGAGAGACTTTCATGTTATAAACAAATGAAAGTTTATATCTTGGTTTTATTATACAATTGGATTCAATTCTTCTGATTCTTCTTCGTATTCGTATTCTTATTCTTATTCTATGCTATGTTCTTGAACATTCGATTTCGAAACTCGATTTCTATTGTTTTCCTCTCTCTCTCCCTCTCTCGTTCTCTCCTACTTTTGCTTTCCTTATCTTCTATTCCTTATATTTCTTGTGAAACTTTTGGCATAGGAAAGCAATAAAAAGAAAGAGTGAAGAATAATAAGAAATAAGAATCAAATAAAAGATTCTTAGAAAGTATCGGAAAATGAATGAATGACTGAATCCCAAAATGGAAACGGAAAATTGGTGTAAGAGATCAAATGAAATGGGCCGATAGATTCGAGATTTCTACGTGAATTGTGCCAGCTCTTTTGCCAAAACCACTCAACACAACAACACTCGTGCTTACCTCTTTCGCTCACTTTCGCTCGCTCTTTTAGCAATGTCTTTTGCGTGACCACGCCCATGCTCCTCCCTTAGCCACAATCGATCGTGGCGATTTAGCGAAGCAACAGCAAACATCAGCGACCCCTCAATCAAACTAATTGAATATTAAACAGATAGATTGAAAGAAAGAACAATTGAAATCCTCTGGAATCATCATCTTATTCTCATTCTTGTTCAAAGTTTCTTGAAAGTAGCAATAATAGATCCAGGATCCAGGATCTCTGGGCTCAAACAACAATAATAAAAAAAAATTCAAGTATGTCTGCCTCATTATCATTTCATTATGGTCCTGTTTTGCGCCAAGAGAGAGAGGGAGGTTATTGAAATTCGTTAGAAATTTAACCCTTTTCCTGTCGGATCGATTCACTTGAATCAAATTTCCAGCTCCAGTGTGCTTCAGAATGACCGTGCACCGAAGTTCTTTCTTTTCGCTTCGCATTCTGGATCGCGTGTTTTGTTTCGGTTTTGGAATAAGTTTCAATAAAAGTTTTATCATTGTAAGTTGTCGTTATCACTTCAATGTTCCAGAAACACAATGTTCAACACCGGGACAATTGTGTGCTTGTGTGTGTGCCAAAATAGGACAAAGTTGTACTTTTTTTTCAATGACTTTTGGCAACTTTTACCTGAATCATTATTATCATTATTATTATTATTATAACATAGTATCCCGGGTATTTTTTTTTCGGGTATTCCCGGGTAAGAAATAAGCTTCTTACATCAATTTTTTTGTGTTCTCCTGTTTCCTACAGTTATCGCCTTCATTGTTGTTGTTCTGTTGTTATTGTTCCCAGAATGATGATATACAATTGAGCTTAATTACCTACACACACCACCATTTTTTTTTATAGTTTTCCCATTCATTCTGCACACTGAAGGTATCCTTTTTATACTTGCGTGTGTGTGTGTGTGTGTGTGACAGAAGAATAAGAAAGTTTTTGGCAACCAAAAACGACAAAAAATTTCAAACTTTTTTTCTCGCTAAATAAAAAAAAAATATAGTTTGCAACTGTCAAATATTGTGTCTCCCCTCCCACAGTAGTATATCAAATGCATTCAACAACAGTGTCTATTAGCCATATTAACCAAGCCTACATTGTACAACGTACTGTACTGTACGGTGTACGGTGTGTAGTACGATAAACCAAGAAGGGGTGGAGCAAAATGAAGCGAAATCCTCAAAACCGTTAGTTGGCTGGTTGGTTGGTTGGTTGATGTTTTCAAATTTTTTTTGGTCTCCTCCCCTTAAGAGATTATGATGGTTGGTTATATTAAAGCTGCACGAGGGAAAACGAAAAAAAAATGTTCCCAACAGAGCTGATTATGGGCATCCAGGATCCATGAATGGTAATCCAAGATAATAACCGAAAAAAAACAGAACGAAGAAAAACATCCTGAATGAATGTTTTATCCTGGATTTTTTTTTCGTTGTTTCAAACTACGGAAAAAATATGATTGAATAGTTCGGTTTCGTTCAGGGAGAGAAATATGAAAAGTGAAGGGATCTGATCTCTCTCTCTCGCTTCTGATAACGGTAACCTCCTCCTCCTCCTGGTCTGAAGCTCCAAAACCACTCTATGTATTTTGTGTTTGTTTAGAATTCGAATGGGAGAAGAAGATTCTCAGTGCACTGTACTTACGGTTTTCCACTAACGAACTAGATAACGAAGATGTGAACACTAGTAGCGAATAAAAAACCAATGTAAACAGTTATAAAATAACGGTTGCAAAGTTTACAGGACAAGGGGGCGCCAAGCGGAAATGTAAGACTATATTGGCGTGGCGTTGCCAAATACACAGCAGCACAACAGCAGCGAGGACATAGATAGCGTTAACACCTTTTTTTCCAGGGGAAAAGTGAGAGAGAGAGCGAGAGAGTGAGAGAGAGAGAAAGTGCGAAAAAAAAATTTAATTTAATTTCTGATTGAAAGTTTTTCTTCTTTTTTCTTCTTCTTCTTCGCTTTTTTAGTTCAGTAAGTAGATCTTATAGTTGGTTCTAGTTATTATTATTGGTGTTGGTTCTGGTGTTTGTTAGTCTTGTTGTGTTGATAAAATAATGGTTTTACAGTGTATTTCCTCCCATTTTTTTTCCTATAATACACTTACGCATTGCATCGTTGAAACTAATAGGATACAATATATAAACCTTGCTTGTCTACCTCTTTCTTTTTACGTGTCCCTTCTTAGAAGAATCCAGGATGTTAGTCAAAGGAGGAGGAAACCCAAACAGTATCGTGAAGCACTTTAGAATCCAGAATCTTGTGAGAAATGAGTGGGAAAGAGAGAGAGGGAGAAAGAGAAAAACAGGGTACTTTCAGAGTTTCCTGTTTGAAACTACTACTGCTGCTGGAACAATCCAACATCAACAACAACAACTATAACAACTATAACATTCAAACATCCAAACAAGAGTTACAAAAAGCCTACAGATCTCTCTCTCCCTCTCTCTGTTTAGGTACACTCCTAGGATTCTATTTTTTTTCTCGGTCGGATTCTGGTGCAAGTTTCCTTGCAAACAAGAAAACAAGAATCCATCTAAATAGTACAACAACTGAAAATACATCCGCACATTTGAATACAATATCCCAGTGGGATATTATTTTTTTCCTCGAATAGTTGTTGTTGTTAGTTGGTCGGTTGGTTGGTTGGTTGGTTGGTTGGTTGGTTGGTGATCCCCGGTGTCATTCGGTTGGTTACCATAAATTTCTTGGAAAAACGCATAGAGCCAGCTTGCTGGAACGATCCAAAAGTCATCGAATCCTGAAGATCCTGGGTAGCTGAGGATACCATTAGGGTCCATCTCGAAAAGGGTTACTGAGAAAAACACTTGTTATTTATATTTCGTTGCTGGTCTTTTTTTGTGTGGTCCCAATGGTTCATTTTGTCGCCGTTCATTTTTTCGCGCCATCACTTTGATACGCATCATCATGGGTTAAATGAATGATAATAAATAAATTTATATAAAATGACAACAATAAACACACACACACACACTGGAGAGATGCACAAGCACACGCCTTCTCAACACTAGGCAAGCAGACAAATGGTTTTGGTATGGGCGTGCATATGTGCGCGTCTGTGTATGTTTAAATTAAATTTCTTTCACATACATTTTGACACACCAACACACACACGCGAAGGCAGGCAGGCAGGAAGACAATTTCATTCTGCATTTTTGTTTGGGTTCCTCCTTCTCCTCCTCCTCCTCCACTCTCCTTTGGTTTGAGGATGGTTTGTTCACTTTGCATCGCATTGCATTGCCCTGGCTTTGGGTACACAGTGTGTGTAAATCTATATTTTTTCCCCTTTGCTTTGCTTTGCTTTACAGATAGTTAGATGCTTTCAGGGACAACAAGATGCTTGTTCAATTTCTTTCGGGTGGGTTTTTTCTTATATTTTCCATTTGAATGAATGATACCAAAAGATATTGAATCGTGTGTGTTTGGCCCAAGGATTCAATATTGTTCACAAGGGGATCGCAAGGAGTTAACCCCAAGGTTCTACTCTCCTCCTGCTGTATCACACACACACACACACAGTGCTCTTCGGGCTGGTGGTGGTGGTGGTGGTGCCTTCTCTTTGTTCCTTTAACGTTTTTTTTCGCTCTGTTTTTGATTGACAAAGTAATTGAATGGTGAATTTGCCATTCTCTCTCTCTCTCTCTCTCTCTTATTTCGGTTTTTGTAAACTTCTTATTTCCATTCCTCAAGTATTTATTATATTTGGTAATATGTATTATGCAACGGGTGACCCACCAGCGCGCACTAACACACAGTGCACACAACCAAGCAAAAGCCCACATACAAAGAATTTTTATTGTGTGTGTGTATATGTTTTTTTTTCTTTGCTTTATTCTTGCTTGCTTGCTTGTTGTTGTTATCAAAAAAAAAATATATATATTCCAGAGTTTCAAGAAAATATTCTCTTCTCTTCTCTTCTAGTTTTTTGTTGTTGGTCGGGTAACAACCATAACCATCTGTAAGACAAGCTCGATATCAAAGAAATATAAAAAGAGAGAGAGAGAGTGGGCGAAAAAAATTGGTACAAAATGTTGATTTAATTAAATTCAAAGAGAGAGCGAGAGAGAGAGCGAAAGCTTGGATCGCGGGAACAGGCAGAAAAAAAAAGTCAATTTATTTCTGGTTTTCCAAAAACTGATGAAAAAACGATACGAAAATTTCAAAAAAAAAAAAATATTATTTCTCCCAAAACCAAAGCCAGAACCAGAAGCAGACCAAGAAAAAAAATAAATATTTCCAATGTTCCAATGTCATTCTTTGCTTATTTTTTCGGTTTTTGGTTTTTTGGAGAGAGAGAGAGAGAGAAAGAGAGAGAGAAAGCAAAAAAGCCTTTCTTATTACTTGTTTTTTTTCTCCAATATTTCAGTTCTTTCTTCAGGGTTCTTCTTTGGATCTCTGGACTCGATGGGAGCCCGCGCTTTCACAGAGCGTCCTTTCGGCGGGATCTTGTGTTGTACGACGCTTTGAATGCTTTTTGTGTGTGTGTGTGTGTGTGTCAGGATCCGATGATGATATTTTTCTTCTTATTCTGTTTTCGGTACACAAACATTTTCACATACGTGTTCACATCGACATCGATGGAAGACAGGGAGAGAGAGGAGAGAGAGAGAGAGAGCGAGAAAGGGACATAGTTTTGGTTGATCGATCTTGATTTAGAACAAATATTTGTCTTTCGTATGTTGTCATCAACTCTCTCTCTCTCATTCTATCTTTCATTCTTCTTTTTTTCGTTGCTGTTGCTGCTTATTCTCCGTTTCGATATTCGCGTTTTTTTTTCATTCCTCACGATGTCATCCAAGTTCTCTTCTTTTTTTCTTTTCTTTTATTTTTTTCTATTAATTCTGCTATTTAAGTAAGTGAAACTTTCTCCTTTCTCCTCATTCATTCATGTGCTTCGACAAAGAAGACGAGAACGAGAACGAGAGCCAGAGCGAGAATGAAAGGATTTTTCCGTTCATTGAAAATGAAAATGCTTGTTTTCGGGTGCCAAACAAACGAAATTCTGGCCTAGGTGTTAGATGCTAAGCATTGCCCACATTTCGAATCCATTTCCCTCTCGCTCGAATCCTTGGATCCTTGGATTCGTTGGTACAAAGCTGCTACGATCGAGTTTGGTATTCAGAATGAAATATCGCAGCACATCACATTGCGATGTTTTCCGATCACAAGATGATCAAAGTGATGATGGTGATGCACTGGGGAAGGAATTGTGTCCGAGAAAAAAAAAACGATAAAAGCATATCTAGCAACGACGACGAGCGAAAAAAAAAGAAAGATGGAAACGCCAAAACAGAATGAATCACGGCAAAAACGGCTGAAGTATCCAGAGACATGACTAAAGCCGGGAAAAGAGAGAAAAGGAGAGAGAGAGCGACCAATTAAGTGGATCGAAAGTAATTTCCTTCTTGTTGCTGCAAAACTATTTTTTTTCTGCTGCTTCTGCTTCGTCTTCTTCTTCTTCTTCTTTCTCTAGTTTTTTGTTGTTGCTTTTTTGATGAAGCAAAAAAAAACCTTTAAACAACAGCAACCAAACGAGAACGATTGCATTAATTTTTTTTCCTCTCTTCGCTCTTTCGTTCGTTCGTTCGTTGGTTCGTTTCGTTCCAACTTCCAACGACGTTATTTCCCGTTTTTATTTTTTCGTGGATCTACTTGTGGTGCCCCTCTGCCATTCTGTCAATTCGTTCGTGACGCCCGACATACATGAGAATCGACGTCACAGAAAGAGTCGACGACGACGACGACGACGAAGACGACGAGAAGAAAAAAATCCAGATAGAGAAGAAGAAGAAGACACAAAAATTCGATTTAGTAAATTGCTAAAATAAATTTATTTCCAATATTATATTAAAGGTATTAATTCCAATGGTCCCTATCATCATTTTGATCGTCGTCGTCGTCGTCGTCGCCGTCGTTGCCATCATCATCAACAGTCGCATTGATAAGACGCAGAATAAGAATCAGTTTTTGGGAAATGTTTTTCCAATGTTTTAAACACCAAAAAAACTTTCTGGAAAACAAGTCCACCAAAGCCAATCAAGTGGGATGGCAGTTGAAAATTTTTAACCCTTACACCGTTACCCTGTGTCCAGCCTGTGTAGATTGTGCTGGGCAAAAAGGGAGGAGCAAATTAGTCTTGTCCTTATTTTTTTTTCTCTCTCTCGCTCTGTGTGCAGCTCTCTGCTTAAAAATCCAATTGAAAAATCGGTAGGAGGATCGATAGGATTACTAATACTAATACTAATACTGGTCGAATTGAATGAAGAAGAAAGAAGGAAGGAGAAAAGGGGAGGAGCGGATAAAATCGATTTTACTTTCAGATCACTTGTTTTCTCTTCTTCATACAACACACACTCGCACACACACAAGTTGATTCTCCACTTTCCATTTTGGGCCTATCGAACGAGAGAGAGAGAGAGCGAGAAAGAGGGAGGGCGTAAAACTCGATGATGATGATGATGATGGTAATAATAATGGCAGTTGATAGTGGAACATTATCATTATCATTAAAATCTATTGGTGATGGTGGTGGTGGTGGTTCCAATTTTTTTTCTGGGATTTTTTCCCGCTGGTTATATTCATTCCAATATTTTATCTTCGAGAGAGCGTTGTTAGCGTGTGTGTGTTTGTGTGTGTGCGTTACAGATTAAGTAATTTGTTCTTTCTTCTTTCTTACTTCTTTCTTGGCGCCCATTTATAGAAATCAGAGTGGAAACAAAGAAACAAGTATAATCCAAAATATCGATTATTATTGTATTCTTTGGTTTGGGCTATTTAGTTAGTGGATGCTACACACACACACACACACACACACACACACACATCGATCCGATTCCCAGCGTTAACTGTGCACGGGTGTGGGCGCCATTCGTGCGGTTCTTGGCGTTACATCTTCCGGAAACTTGGATCTTTCTTTCTCAAATATTAGTCTCAAATCTTGCAGGTTAAAAATCAAATTATCTTCTCAAGCAAATGGAAATTATATACCCCAAGATTATCGTTTTGATCGAAACTTTAGAACATTTCGGATATATCAAAACTAATGATTAGTCGAGAGAATCTCAAATCTATCATCAATATCCTGGGTCCTGATCCGCATATTTCTCTTTTTTTCCACCAACAAACTAGGAAATCAATCAATATCAAACTAGAGCAGAGAAAAACAAGAACAAATTTTTCCTTGATACGCGAAATCTGACCAAAGGCCAAGCAAAAAAAAAAGAAGCTAGAAAAATCCGAACGCAAAAAAAAAATCTAGAATCAGGATTCTTCGCTGCTCGCAGGATGCTGGGAACCAATTCATTTCAAATTCTCGTGTATTATTACGTTTGCAACCAACCGTTTGTATCAGTAGATATATGAGTTTGTGTGTGTGCGCGCGTCATTATCTAATTGGATCCCTGGAATACTTTGGAATATAAATTGACTAGAGACGAGGGCAATTCTTCTTCTTCTTCTTCCTTTTTTCGTTTCGTTTTCTTGGTTTCCATTTTCTTTCTCTTTCTTTCTTTCATTCTTTCATTCTTTCATTCTCGGGTATCCAGTCGTTTTTCTTTATCTCTACTTGTTCTCGTTATTGCAACGAATCCTCTGGCCTAGCTCGCATCTCTTGATTCTTCAGCATGTTGTTTGCTTTTCTCGATCTAAATTCAGTATTTTTCAATGTCTCTCTGATTGGGAGGTATTGATGAGGAGTAGCGGGAGCGCGGAATAGTTTACCAATGAATCCCAATCACCAGCTAGGAAACAAGAACCTGATGAACAAGAAATCAGCAACTACCGGCAGCACACAAGCAGTGTGATATCTTGTTATTAAATACACTCTATAAAAACAAGAAGAATAAATTTAGTATGCTAGATCAAACATTATTTCATCATTCATGGTCTGGATCGTGGAATCCTTCTTTTCTCCCCCCTCTCTCTTTCTCTCTCAAAAAGGATGTGAGCGGGAAAATTCCACCAAACACCAGCCAACCAGCCAACCAACCATCCATTCATTCATTTGTTCATTTATACATTTACTTTTTGAACTTTATGATTTGAGATCTTTTGATCTTTTCATTCTTCAACATCTTATTCTCTCTCGCTCTCTCTCGCTCTCTGTGTTTAGGGGATGCCGTTGTGCGGGCTGATTCTATTGATTGCTTTGAATGAAGCTTGAAGAGAAAAAAAAATAAGAAAAGAATGGTGATGATGATGATGGTGGCGGTGGTGGTGGCGGTGGTGGCTGAGAATCCGATCCAGAATAACCAGCCAGCGAAGAAAGTTGAAGAAAGTCGAAATTGGATGAAAACGGAACAAATGGAATCGCAGAAGAAATGAGGAAGAAAAGCAAGCTTCCCGAAAAAGAATTGAGATAAAAACCAGGGATGAAAAGCAAAGCCAGCAAGGAAGCGGGCTCGCACAGACACACACACAGACACACGCACATTGCTTTGGAACCTTATTGTGAATTCATAACATGTTTTAATTGCGATCTTTCCCTCTTTTTTGCTTCTTCTTCTTCTTTATTTTCTTTTGAAGCTCTTTGGTTGATTCGTTTTTGCCACGATCCAAACCGAAACCCCACACTTCCATTTTTACAGCTACACTATTTCCTTTTTTCTTTTTTATATATTTTCCAGCCTCTAATTTCTCTTTTGATTCTGTTTCTCGCTCGATTCCATTTTCTTTTGCGTGCCGATTTGAAAGTCTTGATTTTTTTCCCAAAATCAAAAAAAAATAAAATAAAAATAAAAGCAAAAGCAATGAGATTTCTTCATTTAATTTCTTTGCACAACAATTGTGAATGATGATGATGATGATGATGATGACAATGTTGCCGAAAATGAATCAAAATGTAATGGTGGATGGTGGTGGTTGGGCCCGAGAATGGTATGAAAAATTCATACTTTTGGCACGCGTTCCAATGGGACCCACCAATGGGCCTATGACAGTTCTAGTGTTTCTATCTCATTTCGATTATTAATAATCGATTACATCCATTTCCATTCTCGTTCATCACATTCTGCCCAGCTCTTCATGTACACGCCCATACATGCATCTTCTTCTCTCTCTCTCTCTTTTTTCACTACTATAGAATCCTTCCCCTTTCACAGTCATATTTTATTATTCTGAACAATCAGTCAGTCAGCCAGCCAGCCAGCAAGCCAGTCAGTTAGTCAGTCAAACACTCCTACAGATAGAATTTTTTTTTTTGGCTCCGGCCAAATCATATTCAATTTATGTGTCACACATTAGTTTAGAAGCGGGAGAGAGCGAGAGAAAACGGAAACAGTAAGAAGAACTAGAAGTGCGCGAGAGAGAGTGAGAGTGAGAGTGAGTGAGTGAAAGATTTTCTTCTTATTATTTTCATATAATTCTGTCATCATATTATGTCAGAATCGTCATCACAATCACCATAATGATCAAAAAGATTCCAAAGCAAAATTACATTCCAGTTTTTTTTCTCTGGCACATCTCGGTACGTAATTTATTTTGATTTTTTTCTCTCTCGCTCTCTCTCTCTTCGTTTGGTTCTCGTTCATTTCTTTCGGTGTTGTTGGACCAATGTGTGTGTGTGTGTGTGTTGAAAATCAAAAATTCATTTGGAACCAATTTCTTGTTTTCAGCCGAATTTTCAGCTCCATTTTCTCGATTTGCACATCTACCACCCACCCACCCACACCCCAGCGAAAAAAGGTGTTGTCACGCCAAGGCCCCACATCCCATCCGGAAGAAATTGTTGAAACTGGAAACAATCCAGAATAAATAAAAATAAGTGAGTATGGTCTCTCTCTTTCTCTCTCTCGCTTGATTGTTTTGAGCAAAAGACTGAGAGAGCTTGAATTGTATGGTTGGCTTGGCTGGTTGTCCGTGTTATTATTATAATTATTTGGTCATTGTTTTTCTCTTGCTACTCTTTTTTTTTGTTCCGTTTGTGGGGGTGTGTCCGTACCACAATCGGCAAGATTCAATTCAATTTGGTTCGCTTTTCACTTGCTTGTGGTGGTACTTTCTTTTTGGCTGTCTTCCTCTCTTTCTTCTTTCTCGTTCTTGTTACCATCGGCAATTATTTAGCGAGAACTTACAAGAACGAATGGACCGACCAACAAGCAACAAAGAGAAAAAAAAACTACTAGATTTCGATCCATTTGGATCGATTATTAATGTGTGTATGTGTTAGTTTGTGTTCATTCACAATTCATTCACATCCGATTCGATTCTGGATTGCATGCTTTTGTATGTGTATGTATGTCCATTGTCAATGGCACTGGATTGGAGCTTTCATTGGATGGAACTTAAACATTGACAGGGATGGAATCTGGAAACCAATGAGATTCTGGTGAATCCTCTCAAATGCTTTTATTCTATAATATGTCATTGTGGCCAAGAGATCGAGATCGAGACCGAGCAGCAGCAAAAAAAAATTATGCGGATTGTCCTCTTCTTTCTTCTCCTTTTCCTTCATTCATTTATTCTCTCTCTCCCTCTCAGTTGTCGACATTTAATTATTCTTCTTTTTCGTTTTGTCATTTCCGATCATTTGCATCTTTTCCTATCAACTCTGCTCTATCTTTCTCTCTCTCTCTCTCCCTTCAAATGTCTATTGGCCATTCACCATCCATTGTCATTGTTTCAAGTTGTGTGTGTGTGTGTGTGGGTCCAATATTACTTGTTTGGTCGATGAATTGTTGGCCATTGTCGCGCTATCAATTTTTTTTTCGCTAGCTGGTTATATGGTAGAGAATATTCTGGTACTATTATCATCATCATCATCAAATGGAAGTTTTTCGTTTGTGAACTAGTCCCTATGTTTTTAATTCACTGGAAGCATAGTATTTTTTTTCTGGCCTGGTACTAGTGTCTTTTTTTTGTGGCCTAGCCGTATTTGTGCATTTAGAGGGATTGTTTTTTTTTGCAGAATCTGTTATTTTTTCTTGGTTGGTTCGTTCGTTCGTTCGTCAATTAATATGTCCGTCCGTTGCCATTTAGAACATGGATTCTTCGTGCACGGAATGTTGTGTTGGGCAAGACAAACCAGAATAAAATCGGTTGATGAACCGGGGGTTTTTCTCCATTGAACTCGAGCGAGTGAGCAGCAAAAGCTTGCCCAAGAACAAGATTCTTCGTACACAAATTGAAATTTCGGTTTTTTTTTATATTTGTTGTCTATTATTGTCAATTATAATAATTGTTTCTCGGTTCGCTTGAATTCGGTAACACACATTGTCGATTTGTTTTGTAGATTTTTTTTTGATTCTGGTTTGTGATTCGGGCTCTGAACATGATGGGAAGGGAGAAAGGCAGACAGACAGACAGACATACATACATATACAGATTGAGAGAACGAGAGAAATCGAATCCAAAATTGAATCCCGCAGCCAAATTTGATGGTGATGGTGGTTATGAAATCAAAAAAAAAGAGAAAGAGATTCTTTTTCGGTTGATTTCCCTAGCATCGTTAGGGGAAAGGGGAAAGGATAGTCGTGGAGGAGAATCCCCAAAGAGAAAAATGAAGGAATGAGGGAATAAATATCATTTTGGCATGTTTCTCTCGTTTTTCGTGCCTCGATTTGTGCCCACATTATTCCATTGTCTTTCAATCAGGAATCCATTGGAACATAAATATGTACTACGATCATTACATAATAATAATGATTATTATCATATTCTGTCCCATAAGATGAAACAGTGATGGAAATTTAGCAGATAGTTTTGTATTATTATCATTATATTTTTTTTAATTATAAACCGATGATGTGTGTGTGTGTGTGTGGATGGTGGTCCATTTTGGCTGGCATGGATTCTGTTTCACCATTGATTGAGAATGTAAAAAGACTTGCCACTTGCCACTTTTCATCAACTAGGCCCGCAAGTTCTGTTACGTTTCTCTAGGTTGGTTTTCGATTCACCAAAATTAATTTAGATTCATTCATCCATTCATTCATTCATTCATACTGTGTATTGGTTATAGGTCTAACAGCGCAAAAATGGGTTGTGTTTTGTAATTTTGGTTTTAACCAAATTAAACCGCCTTCTCAGTAACAGAACAGCAACAGTAAAAAGGAGAAGGAGGATACGTTTTCAATCGTCTTTCTCGCTTTCACGCGTACAATTTCATTCAATTTTCATTTTTTAACCTTGACTGGACCTCTTGCACACCTCCTTTTAGCGTTTAGTATGAAAGCGATGATAATATTTGGTGTTATAAGACAGTGCCGTATTGGGATGGTTCATCCCTGTTTTCGTTTTGTCATTGGACAGCATTGTACAAGCTATCACAGGCATTTAAGGAGGTGCGATACAGCTTGAACTCACACTAGTCACTTGACGATCGACACATTTTTGTATTGAACGTGGGCGGTTCAATTTTCTGCCTGAGAACAATGTAACCAATGGTTGGGGTTTTCTCTTTTGATTGGCTATTTCCACCTCAACCGTTCGCCGAAATCCAAGATTGGCGCGAAAAATTAGCCAATGTTTAACGAATGTTTGCCAAGGATTCTGGCTTCGAATCTGTTTTTGGGGATGACGAATGATCCTTGATTACACCGGAGGATCTGATTTTATCCTCGATCCAAACAATCCACTGTTCACTGTTTCCCCTTTGCGACACAAGCACATTTCTGCCCCTTCCATCTATGGACCATCACTTATTTTCATCTATGTTCCATTTGTTGTCGTTGTTTTTGTTGTTGTTGTTGTTGTTGTTGTTGCTACCAAATGCTTTATGCGTTAAGTTTTATAGACTCTCTCAGTTTGATATGGTTGACCTGTTTTGACTTTACGCTATCTAGGCTTCTGCACATTCTACATTCTCTCTATCTCTTACACATTGGAATTCTACATCCTTGCTGTTTCGTGTTATCGTTGCAAATCTAATGATGATAATATTGATACTAATGGTTGCAACATTAATTTTTAAACAAGACCACCTAGAAAAAAACCCCTCTGCCATTAACGTGTCTGGAACAAGCTTCTTCATGCTTCGGCATGAATATAAAAGTTTTTTTCGCTTTTGGTGGCTAGCCAAAAAAGTTCCAGAACACTTTCTCATTCAACCTAGTTGACAAAAGCGCGAGAACTTTTTTTGGGCGCGGAGTTTTTCTTGATTTTTTTTCTCGTATAAAACAAAACGAAATAAAAAACAATGTTATCGTATGTTTTTGATATCTTTTTTTTTCGCTTCTTCCTACTTGGAATTCTTCTCCTTGATCTCCGGGTTGTCATTGTCAGTGAATGAATTGAAATATTCTCTTTGTTTTTTGCTTGTATCACTTTTGGTTGCTTCCTATTGTTGCCAAGATTTCTGATTCCTGGTCACGTCGATACGTCCCAAACGAGAAAAACAACAAAAAAAAATTCCTGCAACCGAGATAATATGTTTGACTTTTTCCATTCTCTCTTTTTTTTCTTTCTATCTGACAAACTTGCACTTATTTCAGCCATCACAAACACACACACACCCACGTAGACATTCTAATTCGCTGCATACTATCCAGTGTTGCTACTTTTACTTCGATCGTCCACCAAAAGTTGGTATCAGGTCAATAATTAGTAATTTGATGCAATTTTTCCATTCAGAGTACCCAGAGAGTGACATAGAGGTGCATTTTTCGGTGGAAAATCCGATTTCTTTGTCCGAAATAGATTCCATTATTGCAATCAGCAGCATATTTGTTCTTCTTGTTTGAAGCATTGATTTTGGGCTTATTTTTCGTTTTGGATTCTTATGAAAACACACACATGCAAATGTTTTTCTTTTCTTTTCTTTTCTTTATTCAGCTTTATCGAATATAGTAGTCTGTCGTGTTGTAATATGTAATATGTGTTCCAGAATTCAGTAGTTGCTTGTAGTTTTTACATGGAAAATATATTGCTTTGTACAAATTTATTTATTTCCCCTTTTCCCTTTTTCTCGATTTCTCTTTGCTGCTCTCTGTGATATTTTACAAGGCATTCTTCTTCTTCTTCTTCTTCTTTCGGACATTCAAAAATGCCTTGCAAGAAAAGTTTGCCATGAGGGTGATGAGAGTGATGGTACCAAACGAGAGAGAGAGAGAGAATGAGAAAACTGGCTACAATTCCATATTTATCTATTTAATAATTTATTTACTTTTGTCATTGTACCAACACAACAACAACAACAACAACGACGACGACGACGAATAGGAAGAGAACAACGAAGGCGTTAGGACAAATATCCAACACACAAACAGGAACAATGTCACAGCAGCATCAGGCTGCTGTAATGTTTGATTTTTTCTCTTCGCTTGCTTTCGTTTACACACACACATACACACCCGACAAGGCCCAGAAATAGTGATAATCAGATAGTGATGCTGTTGGCCAAAACCAAGAAGAACCAAAAGAGAAACGAATAATAACGAACACAAAGATTTTTTTCATTCTTTGAGTTCCACGGGTTCCAGATTGCTGCTGATGATGATGATGATTAAATGAACAAACGAACGAATGAATGAATGAATGAATGACAGACAGATTTAAATGTTTCCATGTTTTTCTGGAGAAATCTTTGTTGTCTTCGTCGTCGTCATTTTTTGTTGTCGGGTGTTTGTATGCACGGGCAACAAGCAAACACCGAGCGTTTTGTTTGATTTCCGTTTCCGTTGTTCCCCTGTTGTAACTATTGCGCTATTCATGTCGGAGTTATTTTTTTTTCTGGTGGAGCATACAAAATGCACCGACGCATGCTATTGTATGTTGCTAGTGTGTGTTAATTCACATTGGAAGGAGTGAATGAAAGTTTTTAGCCCGCCTCCATAATTAGAAAGTGTTGAGAGACTAGCAGCACCCCTAGCGGCACGCAGACAAAACTTTTTCAAATAATTAGCCCATATTATTTCATACCATTCACTCTGGTCAAAAGTTTTCTGGATTCTGATCCCTAGAAAAAAGAACTGGAAAAATGAGAAGGATAAAATGGAAAAATATGTAAAAAAAAAATTCTCAGGAGTAATAATAATGATAACATTAACAACCAGAGTATAGTGTTGGCCTTAGAATGCAAAAATTGCTTGAAAAGCTCGAAAGCTAAAAGCCCAGAAGAATTCGACACACAAAACTAGCCTGGTTTGTTCTCGGCTGTGGCTGCTGCTGCTGCTGATTTTGCTGATGGTTCCAAAGCTCAAGTTATTTAACAGCTCAATTATGTTTCCTCACTTTTTTTTCTGGCTTCACTCTATCCATCCATACATCCATCTATCCATCTATCTTTGATTCTGGTGCAAAAAATATCTTCACTTGCATTACACTTGCATTTATTCTGGTTATTTTCTCAAGGTCCATATTGTTGTTGTTGTTGTTGTTTTTAGGATTTTTGGCATTCCCGCGTTCCTCATTATCATTTCTTATTATTAGCTTCCAATTTTTTTTCATTCGCTCTCTCTCTCTCGCTCTTGTTTCATGGATGCTTGAATCAGCAACAGCAGTTGTGGTCGTTGTTGTTAGATTTGCAAACTAGCATCTTTATTCTGCTGTTTGATATGTTCCAAAATATGTTTTTCTTGGTTTGTGTGTGGATGTGGTGTTTTTCTGGGTTGCTTTCTGGCAGAAAATTTCGACTTTTGATGAGCGACTTATTCTTTCCATATTGTTTTTGTAACAGTCTGTGGTATAATAATACTTTTGGGGATGATGATCATGATCATGATGATGTAATAGCCTTTGTTTCTGCTGCTGTTTTTTACTGGAACTAGCTAAGCATAACCAACCAACCAACAAACAAACAAACAACCATAATAATAATAATAATAATAGTAGTAATGGTAATAATTGTTTATTATATTCCAAGCTGGCCATAAACCTTTCAGATTCTGTGGCCGTGGGTGTGAGAGAGAGAGAACGAACCAACGATCGGATGAAAGCCAAGCAAGTCTGTAAAAAACAATTTGGCCTAACTGGTGTTTGTTTGAGGTCTCTAGCTCTCTGTGTTTTCGGCATTCTGTTGTGTGTTGTGCCCATTCTTGGCGAATATTCTTCCCTCATAAAACTTTTTCTGATGTCAGCCGAGGTTCGGCTGCTTTTGTTTAGCTCCAAGTTTTTTATATGTTTTATAAAGTTTTGTCTTGCCTTCCATTCTTTTCCCAAAGCCTAATTCCAAGCTTTTTCTTCAGGTCCTCATGGGGGTGGTGGTGGTGAATCTCCACTCTCAAGCCCATTCATACCTACTGGGTGTGTATGTATGTGTATGGGTGGGTGTGGGCGGACGAATTGCCGAATTTCAATTTCAACAATCTACACATCTACACAAACATCCAAACATATAATAAATATCAATAATACTGAATATACATATACAGAATCGATGGTAAGCAATAGCAAGAAAGCCATAGAATGTGAGGCCAAGAATCATTGAATCGAAAAAAAAATAAGCAAGATATTCTGGTTCGTTGATCTGGGATCTGGGCATCATCGGTGGTGGTGGTGGTGGTCAGTCGGTATTCCTTGGATCTTTTTTCTTTTGGATCTCGGTTGTTGTTGTTGTCGTTGTTGTTGTTGTTGTTGTTGTTGTTTAGGTCGAGCCCAAAGGACACACGGCATTTATATACCAATGACAGCGATCAAAGCTTGTGCAAAATAAATTTGGAACACGAGACACATACACCACCGACACACATCATGCCATGTTTTGTCAAGGATGTTAGAATTTCTGTTTCGGGTATTACAACGACTTTTCTCCCGCCAAAAAAAAATGGTTAAACTTTAGTTATGTTGGTGATCATATTATTATTATTATTATTATTATTATATCCTTGAGCGTTTTATTTTCTGTGCGGTTTTCCTTTCACGGTTCTTGGGTCCTAGCTTGACTCCCAAAATTTGTGTGTGTGTAAGTGTGTGTGCGCGCGTTTTCAACCTTTGTGACTTTTTGATTTCCAACGAATCCATCACTCCCACTCTAGTTCTCGGGGATTCTTGTCCCAATCATTATTATGGTTATGGTTGTTGTTGTTGTTGTTTCGGTAACAATCATAGCGATGGCGATGCTGGTTCTGGTTCTGCTGGATCCCTTCTTCTTCTTTTTTTATTATTTGTTCCGACAATTTATTTTCCTGGCTTTCTGCGGCTGCTGATTTATTTGCTTTTGTTCTTTCCATTTTATTTTGGCTTCCTTGCTTGCTTGTATGTATATAAACATCAATTTGGTTTGCTCATTTTAGATTGTTGAATAACAAATTACGTAAGACAAGAGTATTGTTATTATTATTATTATTATTATTATCAGTGTGTATGTTTTCTAGATCTTTTGGAACCAGTTTCTCAGGTTTCGATGAGATTGGCCCTCTTCAATATAATTTGATTCGGTTTTTTATTATCAATCCGTGTGTGTGTTGTTACTGGTTTGATTTTGGTTAGGCTTTTGGTTTTGTGTTCTCTCTCTGTGTGTGTGTGTGTGTGTGTTCCATTTGGTTTGATAATTTTGCCTGGATATCCTGTGTTTCCTTCCTTTCTCATTTTGGCCGATCCATTTTCATCTCTCTTTCTCTCTCTTTGGTTTGTATGCACTGGATGCATTTGTGTGTGTGTCCGTCCAAGGCTCTCGATTTGGTTCTTTTTTTTTTTCTTCTTCTTCTTGATGTCTTTTGTCTTTTTCTCCTCATATTCCTCCTCGCAAAGTCCCAATGTCCATCTTTATTGCTTGAAACAAGAAAGAACGAGAAAGACGGGGAGAGGGAAGAAAAAAGAAGAGCACAACGCCAACGGAGAAGAGATCGAAGAATTTCGGAAACCATTGAGAAACATCAAACATCGTTATTTCTCTTTTACTTACACACACAAACACACCCACAGCCAAACATTCTGGAAAGAAATCCAAACACCCATTGTCATTGTATTTATGTATGAATGTTTGTCTTCAATTCTGTGTATATGTGTGTTGGTGCGTTCCGGGAACCCATAAGAAATACATTGAATACACAGAATCGGGCCATTATTAGCACAATTGATGGTTCTTCAATGTTTTTCATTCATTCATTCATTCATTCATTCCATACCATACCATTCCATTCCATTCCATTCCGTTCCATTCATTCAAATAGTTTTTCGATCGTTCTTCTTCTTCTTCTTCCTGCGTATGTGTGTATGTGAATCCCCGCCCCGCCTTCCCCCATCAAATGCGCGGATGTGTGTGTGTTGTGTGTGTTTGCCGTTTTATGGCGCTAGATTATTTGAATTAAGAATAAGAAAAATGAAAGGAAACTAGAGCAAAGAGAGAAATCATTACTATCTAACATTTGCATTATTATTATTATTATTATTATCATTCTCCATGTTCCTTCAAAAACTTGTGACTACTTTGCTTCTGTATTCTGGTATATTCTGTATAAATGTTCCGTTTCCAAACACACACACACACACACCATTTTGACAATAAAATCGTGATAAAGCAAATTAAATATCAACGATTTAGTTCTACACATACACACATCGTGTGTGTGTGTTGTCCAAGAAAACTGACAATAGAATACACACCACCAGTACTGCTGTGTGTTCCATTGCGTGGGTGTGTGTGTGTGTGTTTGGTGTTTATGTTTGGAAGCGGCCATTGTCTAAATGGATACTACACACACTTCTTGTAGTATTGTTCGGCCAAGTTTCAAATATAATGTCCAGTTGTCTTTCTTCTCAATCTTCTTCGGTTTGATATATTCTGAAGGTGGTACTCTTCTTTTCAAGGAGAAAGGGATCATCGGAGAGAGGCCCCGTTTTCCCCCTGAAACAAATGTATTCGTTCCATTTGGACATTAGTGGTGGTGGTGGCCGATCGTTGTAGAATCAATTGATTGGGTTGATTTGAATTAATTTCTTACACCAGTGTGTGGTTGCTGCCCATGTTATTCGTTCGTTCGTTCGTTGGTTGATTTGTGTACGCTTCCTCTTTCTCCTCTCTCTTTCTAGTCAGATTCTATCATTCATATGTCCAGAAAACAGTAGAATAGTAGAACATGTTATATAATGAAAGCAATGCCAACTTTAAGCTTCAAATAACCAACAAGAATTTGTGTAGTTGTCCATCTGTAGCATACAATTAGTGATGATCAAACACACAAACACACCAAACACAGAACAGCACACATATAAGATGGACAAACTGAAAAAAGACCCATATTACATTATTATTATGATGATGAAGAGAAACAGAAGTGTGTTCCAGAATCGGAGAAAGGGAAAAGATATGAGAGCAAGAAAAAAGAGAGAAGCCAAATTAGTATCTTCTATCTTTCCCTCTCTATATTCTGTCCTTGGATAGTTTACTTGGAACTTGAATATGGTGGATGTATCCTCAACCATATTCTGGATCTACGCACACACACCATCCAGTGTCTTGGGCCAACATTATCATCATCATCATCAATAATAATAACCATTAGCAGAGCAAAAGTGAAAGAGAAGTTTGATCATCATCATCATGTGTATAACTATTGTTATTATTATTAATATTAATATTTATATTTTTTCCACTGTTGGAACCCTAGCCTAAGAGTTTTGCACCATTCTTTAAGTCTATGTGTATGTGGCTGATGCCATCGTATTCATTTGCCTTTTTGGTATGGTATCATTATTAGTATCATCATTATAAACATACGCCATGTCCACTTGGCCAATGTAAAGCCTGGATAAGAATGCCAAACAAAACAAAAATAAGATCCAAAATGTCTTTCTTTCTTGTCCTCTTTGTCTTGTTCTCCTTTTTGTTCCTGTTCATTTTGTCCCTCTCTTTCTTGCATGATGCGTGTGTGTCCCTCTCTCTCTCCGAAATGTCCTGAGACGAAAAACGAAAATAAATTCGTGAGACCAATTCCAATTCAATTCGGGTTTTTTCTTGCTACTTGTATCTTCTGTTTTTTTTTCTTTGAATCTTGATCAACTTATGGTTCCTCTTTTTCTGGTATATGTGCGTGAATGTTAGTTTGTCGCTGTTTCCAGCGATACGTTTGGGACATATCTTTATTGGGTAAACCTAACCAGAGACTTGGCCAAAATAACCATCACAACCTTACATTGCCTTAAGACCTGACATGAGCAGCATTCGAATCCAGCAAGGAAAGAATGAAAAACATTTTAGATTAGAAAACGATTGCATCCAAACCATAAAACCAAAAGCTTTTCGAAAAACATATTGATGATGAACCTACAATGTGTGAAAATATTCAAATTTTTCTTTTTCGCTAGTCTTATTCACGTTTATTTGTTTTTTGTTCACCGCCCTTCTGCTTCACTTTTGCCAGCATACAGTGAAACGGAAAAGAAAGTGGGAATAACACACAATAGTACTATAAAGGCAATGAGTAGGTGGAGCAAATGAAAAAAATAGGGAAAAAATGCAATGCAGGGAAGCTCCTATTGGTAAGGGGTTTATAGGATACACACACACACACAAACACACGCATACGCCCAGTTACACAATTAATCATTGGATAGGTTATTTCATATTTTTTTTTTGCTTTTCTTCTTTCTCTCTCCTTGGAAACTTTGCTATTTTCTCGGTTATTTCTCTCCCAGAAAGCTGATGGTATGATTAATAATAATATAATAATAATAATAATGGAAAACAAAATAGAATGCGTATGGCTGATGGCTGCTGATTGTCTATGAGAACCAGAATAGAGGATCCTGCGATCCAATATTTTTTCCCGCTACTGTCTTTCTCTTTGCTTATTCTGTTTCACCCTTCCAATCATCTACCGAGACTCTTGCTTCGCTCACACTTTTGCGGCTTCATATTATCTTTTCGGGGATCCTTCTATCTCACATTGCCATTGTTGTTGTTGTTGTCGATCATAAGATATCCCGAAAATGAGTTTGAGTTTAATTGAGCGAACCATCTTCATGGAAGGTTTCTGGGGGGATGGTTTCTGCCTTGGAAGCTGTTTCCATTTCCCCCATGGCTTCGATTTCTATATCAATGTGATGTGGTAGTCTTATTTTAGTCTATCGGAATAGATTGAACACATCCAATACAAACGGGCCACATCAAACACCACAATAGACCTAGGACATACAAAAAAAAAATAGAAGAGCCAAAGCAAATAGATCATGTCGATAATGCCACCAAACTCAGTTCCTTGTGCATCTGTAGCGCGATATTTGATTTCTGGGTTTAAAAGCCAAAGAAAGAATAATTGCTCTTAACCCTTCACTGACTTTTATTCTTATTTTTGGGCCCTATTTTTCCGTTTGATAAGCTTTTGCCATCTAGTGCCCACAAGTAGTGGCGCCAGGGTTTTCACGGTTGCTAGATATATCTTTTTTTTCTGGAAAAAAAAGGAAATCAAATCCTTACCGATCGATCTTGAAGTAAAATTCAAAAGCAAAAGAGAGATCAGTTTCCGTTCAAGCACATACATCTTGATCTTTCTGGAACTAGCATCAGCATATTATTGAATATTAGTTTTTTTCTCCTTCCTATCCTTATTTTTTCCCCTTGTTCCAAGGAAATATCCCTGGAACATTTGACAATTTCACATACACACGCTTAAACAGGAGACTAAGAGGCTGTGTGTTCTGCTTATATCTTCGGAATATCATTTTAGATTTGGGTTGTTTTTGTTTTCAGTTTTGTTTTTTTTTTGTTTCTGGGCTTCACCATTTCTGTCTGCTCGCATGCATGCATGTGTCATTCGCATTCACATCGTTCTGGAATTAAAATTGATCCATTTCCAGTAGTAACCAGCCAAAAACGAACGAGAGAGAGAAAAAAAATTCGGGCAAAATAAAAACCATCCATAGAGAAAGCAGCAGCAGCAGCAGAAAAACTAGGGAAGAGATCCAGAATCCATCCAAACTGTCGAATTTATTTTATATATCTCTCACGTTTATTGTCTTGGAGTTTTTTCCCAATCCCTCTCTCTCTCACTCTCTCTCTTTCTCTGGCTTGGCACAAACACGAATGAATGAACCAGGAATTGAACCCATCAAATATCAACCCAGAGCCTAACCACACATACACACACGCAGGCTAAAAGTATATCCAATCCAAAAGATCTATAAAAAAAAGTAGCCGAAAACACACACACACCCGTACTGTAGGCTGGCTACAGTAGTACCAGAATACCAGTAGTTTTGGTTATAAAATAAAATATAAAAAAAAATACAGCATCCCTAGTATAGCATCTAACCAGAATGTGTAGGTGTGTGCGTGTGTGCCGTGCATCTCTTGATGATTTTTTTCTCGCTGTATCCTAGTTGGTTCATTGTATGGCGAGTATCATTGTATTTTCATATGCATGTGTGTGTGTGTGTGTGTGTGTGTCATTCCAACCATTATCATTTCCCATTCTCATTCTGTCCTTGATGTCGATAGCATCCCTGTTATTCGCATACAAAAAAAAAACAAAAACATTCCCTGTGAAAAAAAATAGGAATCCCATCCACATACATCCACGGAATCCTACAACCTATATATATTGAACTTTTGAAGCCTTTCAACACTTGCACAAAAATGTGCCCAAAAAAGACTAAGAGAGATCCTGAAGGAAAGAGAAAGAAAGGGACAAAAAAAATACCATACGGTACAGGAAGAAATGCAAGCTGTGCGTAGGACCCTAATCATATCAAAAGCTTTTTGATGTGGACAATAGGGATTCTACTGGAGAGAAAATGCAATGAAAAAAAAAACAGAAACAGGAAGGACGAAGGGGACCAATGTGGAGACAAAAGGGTTACACACACGTACACACACACACCAAGAAAACAAAAGCATGGCGGTGGTTTTGGTGGTACGAAAAATTCGTCCATCAACCTTCCAGAATCTTTATCATTTTTTTGTGATGCCTGTTTTGGACATCATCTTGAGTTTCGATCGTTCCAAAATGATGATGGTGGTCCCAACTAAGAGTGTCACTGTCATCATTTGAGCTGAGAAAATTCATTGTTTCTCAAACATTTTTTTTTCGCGATTCAAATCGTTCGCGACCAATCAAACCAGACCTAACCGAACCAACATCGACGCTATCATCATCATAATTTTTTTTTGGAGAGAACACACCAACCAACACACCATGCCTTCTGAGTGAATGTGTGTGTGTGTGTGTGTGTCTTCTGTTCCAACAGTTCAGGAATAGAAGATTTTTGTTGAAGCTATACAGAGCGAAGGGGGGCTTCCGAAAATGGGTAATGATGTATTCCTGGTCGTAGTGGTGGGCTAATGGCACACATTTTCCCCTGGCTATCTTTAGCATGCATCCACTTTACTGAATATGCGTGTGCGTGTGTGTGTGTGTGTGTGCCAGCCAAGCAAATAGAGAAGAAGCAAATAAAATGATAGAAATTGGAACAAAGTATCCAACCAGACCACTACAATCAGAAGAATGCTTTTAGAGGGTAACACCAGAGCGTGTTGGATCCGAACCAACCAAATTCGGAAACGCACACACTCCTAATGAAATGAAAGTTTGTAATAATAATAATAATAATAATGGAGAGTATGTAATGGTGGCGGCATCGGTTCCAAAATGGAGAATGGTGCCATGCGCTCATACAAGAGAACGTACACCGTTGGTGCACATGCTTGGGAACAGAAGACAAAGTTTGGGCAAGTTGTGTGCGTGTGTTGTACAAAAGCGGTGTTTGTCGGTTCCAAAAGTTCTGTCTGTTCCTGAAACTCATGTGCATCGCACATTTTTGGGATGATTTTTTTTTCATTCTCTCGGTCGGCTTCGGCTGTTCGGTTAGTGGCTGATATAAATACACATTGTATATATTTTTTTTTGGTTATATAATACAATTTATATACATTTACATTGGAACACACTCTCTCTCTCTCTCTATCTTCACATTTCTCTCTCTCTCTTTCGGTGTCGTGCCCAGCATTCTGTTCAACATTTTTCTTCTACTTCTGGTTCGTCGTCGTCGTCGTCGGTTTTTCATCTAATAATCGACTTGGCATTTTTCGTCTATTTTCCACTTGCCTCTATCCGCACACCAGAACACATACACATTTATACACACATACGCACACGACCACGACCGAGCGACCGGAGAGAATCAAACAAGAACCAGGGAACTTTCTCTCTTTATCTTCCAAAAAATTTTTTTTTTCGTTGGTTCACTATCTGTGCGGTATATGTTCCAAAGTTATTCGGGACTTTGGTTGTTGTTGGTTGGTTGGTTTGGTTTGGTTTGGTTTGGGGTGTTTGTGTTCTCACCTCATCTTTCCTCGGTGTATATGTATGTTTTATTCTGTGGAAAAAAAATTCTCCCAAAGATGTCCACAGTGGTGGTAGTTTGACATTGCTTGTTCAGTCACCATCAAAGACGGACATCCGATAACGAAAGCCTCCAACCATCCCAGCCAACAACCAAAGACTTTGTCTTGAATCCTGTTCCAAAAAAATTGGAACCCATCTTGTCGTGGCTACATACATACATACATACAATCCAATCGGCTGTGATTATGTGATTACCTCCCATCACTTGCTTTCCATCTTGGCTACCGTACGGATGTTGTGTTGTTCCAACAAATATTCGATCGATTCATTTTGTTGATCTTGCTGTCAACCAACCTTGCTTGAGCTAAAAGTATTTTAAGTATCGATTGATCCACCACCACCATCCTTCAATATCTTCAGTTTGATATATTGGTAAGTTTCGAGAGTTTCGTTTTTCGTTCTCAATTCTGGATCCGAATCCTATTTACAAGTTTGTCTGGTTTTCGGGAATATCACAGATTTGAAATTGTCTTTGATTTTCACGAAACGAATTCGGAACAATGAGACTAAGACGATCATCCAGCGTTGATTCATTACAATTGAATTCAATCCAGACAATGACCATGGTGACAACATCATCACCAACAACGGCCACAACATCCACCACCGAGAATAGTAGCAATTTTAGTTTTAGTAGTGAAGATCAACAACAACAACAACAACAACAACAACACCAACAGCAACATCAATCGCCGGTCACCTTCAAATGTAATGATGGCTCCATGGATCCATTATCTTCGATTGGGCCACCACCGGCGTCATCGTCGTCCACGACCACCACCAATGCTTTAAATCATTATTACAATTACTACAATTGTTATACAAAGACATATTGTGGCCGATCGATGATCGATCAAACTACTCAGGTATGTGAATCCGCTATGTGTATTGGTGTGTGTGTGTGTGTGTGTGTGTTTGGGTGCTTCAAAAGCACAGAACCTAAAAAAAAAAAAGAAAAGAATCCCGCTTACAGCCTCGTTCTTTTTCTTGTTGTACCTTACCAACCCCCCCACCAATAATAAACCTATACCATTTGTTTTGGTTGGGATATATTTCATCGAAGACCAGCACAAGAAAATATATCCTAACTCACACCCACATTTATTTCTCTCTCCCTCTCTCTCTCTCTCTGGTGTACTATAAAAGTATAAAACGTTTTATGTTGGAGTAACTTATAGTTAGTCAACCATACCAGAGTTTAGCTCAGGGAAAAAACTTCGAGAAACTAGTCCAAAATGGCTATGTGTGTGTGTGTGGGTGTGACAGAGAGCGACCAAGTTCCATAAAAAAATATATAAAAACCGATTTGATCCAATAAATGTAAATCAATTGTATTGATCTGGGCGCGTTGATCCTCTCTCTCTTTCTCGTATGGAATTCGAGGCAATGAACAGAACGCGAAAGAACGAAAATCCCAATCGATGGGTGTGTTTGTCAATGCAAATTGGGCCCGTATTCTCTCTCTCTCTCTCACACTCACTTGCCTGTGTTTCTACAATGCCCGTTTTTCTTTTATGGAATTCTGATGGCGTGGATTTTAGGTTTTCATTCTAGATTTTCAAGCGTTAGTGCTTCTCTATGGTTGGGTGAAACTCATTTTTCTTTGGGTGTCTGGACATAAAAAAAAATTTCCTGAAACTAAGTGTATAAATGTATCTTGAGGCTCCATTGAATATTCTTGTTGTAGTGCTAGAAAATCTTTGCATTTCGTTAGTTTGATCTCATTTTGTGTCTGTCTGTCTGGTATAAAGAATAAATGCGGCTTTGGTTCATTAATTTTCGAGCACCATAATTTGTAACGCGTTGAATGAAAATTTGTAGCGAGAAAAAAAATCAAACTAGAATCACTGTTTCAAAAATAGGGAAATATACTTGTTCAGGTTCGTTGAAACGCGCACACTTACACCACATTGAACGATATAATTGATCGAAATTCGGTATTGTTGCCGTTGTGGTGATGAATTAAATCATAGCAGGTAGGACTAGGACATGAACTTTTTGTTTGTTTGTTTGTTTGTTTGTTTGTTTGGTTTGGTTCGGTCGACAAACTAAAACAAAACATTGAAGATTGTCAACGAAACCACCACCAACAACAACAAGCAAAAATGCAGCGAAAAAGACAACAAGAAATCGGGTTAAAAGTAATAAATTGTGCTCGTACATTCTTGTCGGTGGTGAATACACAAACATGCACCAGGCCTTGATATTCATAATTCATATAAATTTTGTTGTTCTTGGTGATGGTGGTGGTGGTTTTCATTGTTTTTTGGTTCATATTTTTTATGGTTATGTACCTACTTCTTCCTACTGGATACACAACATCCACACCCATACACCCTCTTGAACCTCTGTGTGTTTTTTATTTGCCCTAATGATTATGTGCGGTGAGTAGGAGATGATCTAGGAAAACCAGGGAAATAAATTTGGCGAACAACTTTCACTACTGGTCTTGGCAACCAGAATTGGCTAAGCGAATGTATCCAAAGTCTATATTCACATGTTTACATGTAAATTTTTTGTTGGTCTAGAAAATGGAAAAGAATAGAACACATCTGCAGATGCGAATTTGTTGGAGGTTTCAACATTTGAATAATGTTGATGAACAATAGAATGCCAAAGCTTTTTGTGTTTGAATCGAGCTCAAGTCAAAGTTCAAACATTGAAACGGATAATAATAGAAACTGGATTCTGCAAAACAAATTCCTATTTCAATGCGGGTGAATTGGTGCAAATTTTTTTTTTCGCAGTTTTGTGTGCCCGTATGTGTTTGGACAAGCGATTCCGGCATTGAGAATGAATCCCAAGTCCTTGTTAGTGTGTTGTGAGCGAGTTCTTTGCCATCGAATGTCAATCGGAAAAACATTGAATCATTCGGATTCTAGTTGAAACAGACAAAATTCTGTAGTAAATAGGAAAAATTACTAGATCAATGACCGACAACCGCCTACTCCAATCACCAGGAAAAACCAGAAAAGCAACAACAGAAAAAACAGGCGCGCACATTCATTCTCTCGTATGCACTGCAAAAGTGGACTAATTTTGATTGAAATCCAACCCCTTTTTGCCCCAGTTTGCACCGTATCTCCGCCAAATGATGAAGTGACCCCTCCTTCAAGTATTGCTTTCTACGCACAACGTTACGCTACACACGCTACGTTCCATCCTTTTTTTCAAACTTTTTTTTTGAGATTCAAACTTGTTTTCCGATATAATCGATATATTTATGATTATCATTATTTCGTGAGAATTGGCCATTTTTTCCCATTTATAATAATCAACAACAATTGGAATCCATGCATATTCAATACAATCGACTGGTAGCATGGTTTCGGATGAAATAATAATTGGAGACCGCCTCCGTCAACGACCGAATCGACCAACGAAAAAAAAAATATTGTTTGATTGGTCTTGATGATGACTTTATTATTATTATGATTATCATAACCATTCAATTCATTCAGAGTTTGCTTCTTCTTCTTCTTCTTCTGCTATTTCTCTCCATGTCCTTATTATTTTGGCCATCCTGTCAACAATAACAATGTTGTCGTTTTTTTTTTTTGATGGATCAATCATTGTTGGCAGCCATTCAGTCAATGACGCCATAGAATGGTGTACTGTTGTTGTTGTTGTTGTGTTTGCTTGTCAATTTATTCATCTAGTTTCGTTCGGGTTGTTATTGAATCAATTCTTTTTTTTTCTTTTCAAATGATTACGTGATCGTAGAGTGTGTTTCGGTCGAAGAGAATTCGGCGCGTAAAAAACATTGTAATCGAAGACCCAAAAGCGGGAGAGAGCAACAGCACAGACAGACACACACACACACATACAATCAAAGAACAAGAGAAAGGAACAAGGTTGAACCACCAGAAGAAAAACGTTTCGTGTACGAAACCCGAAATTCAATTGCTTTGAATTAATTTCAGTACTTTTCCACAATCGGTCGAGCACTCTCTCTTGGAAAAAAAGGACAGGACATTGTATTGTAGTTTTTGTTGGTGTATTCTTGCAGACAAAATCTCGACAAGTTTGTTTCCTATGTGTAGGTTGTCGATGTTGGTCGTTCCCGTTTGTCGTTGTTCGATTATGATCTGGATTTGCCATTCCAAGTTCCCTAGCAATTTTTTTTTATATTTTATGGATGTAACCAAGTGAGAGAAAGAGAAAAAGAGAGAAGGAAATGGAAAGTTGCATTGGTAACGAAAAAAAAAGTCCTAAATCGAAATGAAAAATGAATTCTGTCACAATCTTTTTATAGTGCTGTTGGATAGTGCTGCCAAATTGTGTGTGTGTGTGTGTGCTGGAAGTGCGTAAGATAAAATAAGCCAATTGTATTTTTGGGTGGGATGGACTTGGCAAAAAAAGAAAGAAAGAAAGTGCACAGAGGTGTGGCTAGAAAATTTTGAATCCTTTACAATAAATATCGATATAATCGATCTATTTATTTATAAAGTACTCCCAGTATTTCAAAAGAAAGATCCGGGCCCACTGAACCAACGCCCACTTTTGCACACATAGTGTGAAAAATTAATTCATTTTCTTTCTTTCTTTCTTTCTTCTTTTTCTTTATCTTGGACCATCAAATCTGGTCTCTCTTCTGCTCTTGTACTTGTGTTGGTGTTTGAACAACAACTACCAAAACCCAAAAAAAAAACGGATACACATACACACTACGACTACATCATTTTGGTGGTGAAAAACACACACACACTCGCATAACGACAAAACCCGAACAACAACAACAACGGACAACACCACCACCGACCGATCGACCAACCAACAACGATATAACAAACTGTACACCAAAATCATCATCAATCCTCTCTTTTAGACGCCGGAAGATTGGAGGACGACAAACTGTTCGGTAATTGCTGCTGTCCACCATCACCACTCTTCTTCTACTGCTGCTGCTGCTGCTGCTGCTGCTGTTGTCGGTCAACAACAACAATGTTTCCATTATAATGGTGCATATTTGGAGCAACATCATTATCATCGACAACAAGAGCAGCCAACAACAACAATAGTGAATCCAGAACAATTGGATGCATCAACCATTACAATGGCGATGCCATTGAAATCTATCGTTGTTTCAAATCGTCAAACACAATCTTTGATGTTCCAATCAACCAACAACCATCGCAACAATGGAGCTGACCAGAAACAGGTATGGTTGACTATTTTTTTTTCAAATTTGAGCGCCCTCACACGCAAAAAATGCTCCAATTTTTTCATTCCAAATATCTTATGCCGCCCATAAATCTTGCGCGCGAATGTGAGTTGAATCTTTTTTTTTGTCAATGTTCACCATCATCGTCTATCATATTTATTAGGTTGAACTTTGAGCCTAAGGACGCGCAAGGGCGTCAACAAAAGAATCCAATTCGGATTCACATCATTTCAAGTGATGCTATTGCTACTGTGTTGATTGTATCAGTTGTGCATTCGCTGGTAATGGATTTTGGCGACCCTAAGGTCTCGTGTATCATAAATAGGAAGCGAAAAATAAAAGGGGAAACTGGAGGGAAAAGCCTTTAACTTTTTAATTTACCGAATTATTGCTTGAAGGCACAACCACCACCCACCTATGAACACGCACACGGACATTATCTTTTGTAGCCGAATTACATGTAGAAAACCTTGTATTACACACGCCATGATTGTTTGTGCTGATGTCGGGTGTTGGGTTGGCCGGGCGGTGTTTCCGTTTTGTCAGGTCTTCCAGAGAATATTGTATATTGCATTTTGGAACTGCCCTGAAAAATCGGTATAAAACCAAGATCAGCATTATACTGGTGGGTGCCAAAGCGACCGTTTTCTTTTTTTTCTTTTGCTATTTTGTTCGGGTTGCTTGGATTCCGAAAAAAATGCATTACATTTTATATAAACCAGAATCCAGAATCCAGAATCTAGAATATGCTATAATCATATTATCAAGACTTACGCCTGCTTGCTTGCTTGTTCGTTTTTTTCTCGTTTCTTTGGTGGCATTTTGATGAATATATTCTGGGGAAAAAACACTTTGGCGTTTTTTCACCCAGAAAAAAAGAATGTTCAACAGAATCTTTGCAACCCGAATGGATGCCAAATACGACACTTGTGATATTTTTTCCATGTTATTATTCTTTTTTTTTTCTCTTGAACTTGCAAATCTTGGATCGCTGTTCTAGGCTTGTGATTCCATCTCTAGCTCTTTCTTTCTTCGCGTTCCCAAATCGATTGGTTTCGAACGAAGATTCTTGAGATTTCTGGTTTTGAGAAGAGGTTCCCTCTTTTTTTCACACTTCCCCCAGAACATTTATCATTATTATTATTATTGTTTGGCGCCCTATTTTTGTATTCAAGGCGTCAAATACACATGTTTTTGTTTCTTGTTGGTGTTTCTCTCTTTTTTTTGGCATTCTACTTCCTTTTTTTTAATGAAATTGGTGGCCAATTTTGGTGGCTTGATCTTCTTGTTCCTGGTCGGTTGGTGGCGGTGGTACTGGTTTCCGGAGAGAAAATCTCAGAAAATTAGTGCAAAGAGTTGGGCGTGTACGGCGTGTGTTAGATTCTATATTGATTAATATGGTGATGGTCATTATTAAATTATATTCTCTTCTTCTTTTTTATCAGTTTATTGTTGTTGTTGTTGTTGTATATTTTTTTTTGCTTGGCGTTCCTAAACGTTCCCTAAATCCCTTTTTGTTTCTGGTCCATTGATTGAACGATCCGAGAATGTTCAAAGTTCGATTCGATCCTCCAAGTTGTCTCACCACCAGTATATTTTGATCATGGTCTTAGTGTCGTTGTTGTTGTTGATCCTTGGCAACGGCAGAGCCCCCGAAGCTTTTGTTGGAATTTTTTTTTCGAGCTAAAGATAATTCAATTTTCCGCCCGAAAAATGCTTATCCTTTCTGCTATCTAGAATCCTCCTCACCAATAGGCTCCACCTCCACCAGAGGCGAGAAAAAAAAATATAGTGTGAAATCACTATGTTACACAATTTAGCCATTATGGAACAACTATTACAAGGCCACACGTCACGAGATCGTCGTCCATAACACTATTCCACATAATAACCAGGAATATACATTCTTATGCTTCTTGTTGTTAAACCTCACATAAAAATAATGGATCCCTGGGCAGGCACACAGACACACACACACACAGACAGTTGCCCAAAATGGAGAGCAGAAAAAATAAGAGGAATCCATGTTCCTGGACTGCATAGTTTAAATTGAGAAAGAGGAGAAATGATTACATTGTATGTGGTATGAGATATAATATAAAAAGGATGTTGAATCTCGAATGGATTCGTAACCAGAACGTAAATAGGGTAGCACGATCCAACCAAAAGAGAGAGATAGAGAAGATAACAAGTAATTTCATAAGTAATTTAATCAAAGTGCTTGGATGTGCTTGGTTCTGAATAGCTATTTTTTTATATACGGATTCTGATTCTGCTGCTGCGGCTGCTGCTGCTCCTGAATTATGTCGGATGATGAGCTATGTATGTGAGTCGAAGAATGTTGCCTCATTTTTTCCCGTTTTTCCTATTACCGAACCCCAGTCGAGAAAAATCCCTCTCGCTCTCTATCTGTTCGTGGATATGGATCGTGGATGCTTACCCGCACACATACACACACACACACACACACGATCGGGACGTGACTTTATCGGCTACCCCATATTAACCCATTTTCACAAATAGCTTCATTTTTCTTTTGTTTTTGTTTGGGATGCTAACGACGACGATGATGATGATGATGGCCATGGTGGTGGTGGTGGATATCAACCATATTACCAGCACATTTCCGTTTGGCTAAAAATCTTTTTTTATTATATTCACTTGGGGCCCGAGTGTTTTCATGTGATGATGATTATTAT
>JAOZJS010000248.1:0-53757 GCA_025882695.1 Amerodectes protonotaria | reverse complement strand
TGGAAGAACCCCCCCCCCCCACCACCACACGCACACACATATCCTCTCGCACACTTTGACACAATCATTCAACTATGAAAATTATTAATTATTGATCCACCTTTCAATAAATATTATTCAACGATATTTTGTTGGCTCCAAGTACCGAAACCATCAGCTTGCATATTTCAAAATATTTTCTAGGATTTTGTTACGTTTTGTTATATTTTTTATTCCCTGTCTATCTTATACAGTTCGATTCTTGAATATTGTCGCTACGCAACATACTAGATTCTTTATTAGATTTGTGAATTATTGAATCGACATACATGCATACGATACCTAGCTATCCCCACATGCACGCCCAACTTTTCCTTAAATCGAATTTATTATTCCACACAATTTACACTTGGATTTTGTTGTTGCTGAATCCAAACAAAAGCACGCAAGAGATTGATCTCAATTGAATTGGAATGGTAGGGAAGAAAGACGAGAAAAAAATATTACCTGCGGATAAGAGCCGATTACTGGCCGGAAGCATCTTCTTTATATTTTATTTTGACTGATTGTTTTTCTATTCGATTTTTTTTTGATTTTTTTTGGAAAATTATTATTATTATTATTTATATTCTATTTCTATAATAGAGATTTACACAAGTTTTATCTACCGTTTTATCCAAGGGACAACCTTGTCCTAATTTTTTTTGATTGAATTATTATTATTATCATTATTATTATTTTAATATTCTGTTTTGTGTTCTTTCATAATTATTTTTATTTTATTAATTTTTTTGATACAATTTTTATTTTGTCCGACAAAAAAATGATGATTCGATGATTTGAATTCCATTTATATTTTATGTCACACAACTACGGATTATTTGAGCTGACCACATACAAAATATCAAATCTATAGGTGAGAGTAATTGAATTGTGAATGCGTAGGAAACAGATTCCCTTTTCCGGCTGACCCTCAAACAAATACTTGATTATGATTACTTCCTTGGTACAAATCGCGATCTGTTCTATTTCAAGTTTCAAAATATTCGCGCGCGCATTTTTTTGTGCGTTTGTGTGTTTTTTTTTGTGGAACTAGCTTTGGTAGATTAAACCAGATTACAAAATATTTGATGATGATAAGCCCAGCAGTACAAATACCACAATTATTCTGATTGAAATTCATTTTTTACCTCTATTCTTCAAGTCGAATGAATTATTTGAACAAAAATCGCACACATCCACATAAATCTTTTGAAATTAATTATGAAATTAGTGCATTTAAGCCATCACTCTTTTTCATACAAGATTCGAAGATTAAGCCCAGTCCCTATCCTTACCACCAAATGAAGAATTGAAGAATCCAAGGTGCCAAATCCTCGAAAAAATTCAACAAAAATAAAAAATCATCACCGCGTTCGATTCAACACTTTCATTAATCAGTTTTTTTTTGTTTAATTAACATCCAAATGCTATTGTCATTAAGATTGATATTATTTGTAATTGATCAATTAATTTATTGATATATTTTTATTTTGTGTTATTCTTTTACGGAAAAATATTAATTACTTCTCTTCTCAACCAATATAATTTGGATAATTTTAATTTGATTTTTTTTGCAAAATCTCCCATCATCCTATCCTGTATCCATAAATCCAATCCATCTTGATCTATTTCAATAAAAGCCGCATATTTCACATCTTCAATTAATCCAAACCCAGAAAAATCAACATCACAAATTTCATTCGTGTTTTTTTTTTGCTAATTATTTTAATAAAAAAACAAAATCTTGAATTTTATTTAATACAAAAATTGCAAACAATTATAATCATTATTATGAACCAAAATTAATAAAAATTTTGATTTTAAAATATAAAATCGTACATCGAACATAATTGATTCTGAGATTCTTGGTTGATTCTTTTCAAGTTTGGCTCGGTTCAGCGCACTTTTAATAACCGAAACGAAAGACAACTTTCGTTTTCGATTCAAATCATCAAAATGTTAATGGTAATCTATATTTTGTGGTCTTTGTTTTACCAAGTTATTCCCTCTAATTTAGTTTTACAAGCATTTTCTTGCTTTTACGGTCTTTGTTTTGTTTCGATTTTACCACCGACAAACATGTATTTGGGCCATGTCTCAATGTGTTTCGAATGTCAGACTACTTTTGTTTTTTGGGCTTTTTCGGTTGTTGCCATTGTGCGTTGCCAATCGTCCTCGTTATTTATATATTTTTACCACTGTGTGTGTGTGTGTGTGTGTATTATATTCCATGGTTCGAAGATCACCAAACATGATAATCATGTGAGAGAGCAAAGAAGAGTACAATGTTTGCGTGATATCACACACACCACAATTCGTTGGCGAATGAGAATGAACGAATTGGCTGGAGAAGCTCAAGAACTTCGGGCAGACCAGTTTTTTCTTCATCATTCCTCTGTTTATGTGCGTCCATTGTGTCTCTTGGTTCTTCATCTGCATCATCTTCAGCAGCCATCCAAAAAAGAATGAGAATTGCACACATGTTTTTTTTTATTATTTGGTTGGAGGGTAAACCAGTTGACCTTCTATCACGTTTCCAGTCTTGAAGCCAAAGACATCGAGAGCGATGGTCTTCATTGTTTTCCGACTCATTCTTTTCTTTTTCAAGGTACAGATACACGCAAGATTATGGTTGTCTGTGTCGGCCATCCGACATACTCTCTCTTTCAACCTTACAGTCTTTTAAATTTGGTTGTTTTCTAGGTGATTTGGTCAGGAATGTTTTTTTTTTCGCTCCTCACTTTCTCCATTATTCCAGCTATATTGGCCAACTGAAACTTGTTCAATCTAATTTGTCCATCTACACACACACACACTCACATATTCGATCAGCTAACAAACAAGCAGGCCTTCGAAGCATCGTCTATTACAAAGAGGATCTTGCCATCCAGGCAATGGCAAAAAACTTGGTCAAGTGAGATTCGTCAAACAGATGATTATTTTTTTAAAAAACCCAAATCAAATACGAATCTATAGATTCATGATGATGATGTTTGGGTGGATGAGCGAATAGCCACACAGATTCGATTGCCTTGAAACAAGATTCTAAATGGAGAAGCGAGAAAAAATACATTCTCTCACGCATCGAATACACTTAGAACATCGAAAAGACATTGAACCATTGATTGCTCGTTTTGAACTTTTCTTTCTTTTTTTTGTTGTTCTTCTGAACATATTCAATGGATTTTCAAAGAATACACATTGCGACTTACGAACACTTTCTCAAACACAAGAGGAATCAAAAACGATCTAGCTTTCAAGAGTATGGATGATGAACCACATCCGGTCGCATATTGTGTTCATATTTGTGCTGTGGAAACTTCGGAAAAAAAATCTAATTTTACGAGGTTCCCCCTCCCCCGAACCCTCTGTATGTGATTCTTTGTGTTTTTTCTTGCGCTTTCTCGTTTTTTTCTTCGTTCGTCGTTTCAACCACAACCTTTTTTTTGTCATTCATCAAAAATTCAAGGACTGTCGTCGGCAACCGTCTGTGTGTATGCGAAGAATTGTGTGTCCAGAGAAATTAGAAAGAAAATCTTTTATTTTTACGAGCACACTGGATATCTTTTATTATTATTATTATTATTATTTTTTATTATAATTGTCATTCTTAATTGAATATTATATTCTTCAAAGTCAAAATCATTAGGTTAACTGCGTGAAATCACAGGCAAAATCTTGAATTTTTTGCTTGTGTATTTTTTCGGTCATTCGAAATCGCTAATGAATCTGGACATTGTCCACAATATTGTTGACAGGTGGAAATCATTGTGAAAAACCAGTCAGTCCAGGATAGGGCAACATTTTTAGCCGAAGCTATTTTTTTGATATTCTTGTTCTTTCAACATTGGTTGGAATTATTTTTGTTGGAACAACTAAATAGAATGATACAAACAACACAGCAAAATGGAACCTCGATTCGAGAGAATCTGTGAACCCGAGAAAGTCTGCTTTCTAAAATCATACGGTTCACGTTAACCGAAAAAAGGTCATAGACCTCGCAACACGATCTACTCAAACTATATAGAATTGGAGTGATCCATTGGATGGAACGATATCGATAACAGAAGCAGCCACAACCGAAGAATAGCATAGGAATGGAAGTAAAGAATCTCGTTGAGCAATGTTACGTTTGACTCATTCCATTCTCTCAGTTTCTCCGGGTGTATTAATGATTGATTTATCTGGTTTTTAACCTAAAAAATACAAATATAATTGTTTTTCAATATCAAAAACCTAATTCAACATTATGGTCTTATCAATTGATCTTAGGGACATTGATAAAGCTTGGACTTGGAAAAAAAATGAGAATATTTCAAATAAGATTTCATCCAAAATTTCGCTTGGAAATCTAAGTAATTCTATCTTGGTTTCAAATTGATGATGCACACCCACACACGAACCCACTGGTATTGGCGATGTCGAGTATCGTGAAATTCATGCGCGCCAAACAGTTACGGGAAGTACCATTTTTGCTGGCTCTTATCCACGATAGGGAGACCGACGTTGGTTTGAGATTCCTAATCATTCTATCCTGGCCATTCATTCCCTTTAGCAGTGTTATCATTTTTGGCCAAAATCATCATTCCATATTTGAATCCTAACCCGACTTAACATAGAGACTAATGATTGAGAGGATTTCGATTTTTTTTCCAAAATCAAAAGCCAGTATGGCGGTTCTTTAGATGGCCTGGAAAAATGCGCTTGTTCGCCTTTTTCTTATGGAGGCCTGATTCAGTTCATAGAATGTCAAAGAGCAGACGAGGCAACCAAAACTCAACACGATCGATACGAAATGAAATTTTTGTCCTTTTTTTTCCTGGTCGGTCGATCTAGAAAATATATAGAACATTCAGATCCGGAGAAGCCGAAAGTTGATGGCAAGGCAAAGAACTCTTTGAAGATTCGAACATACACACGCAAACTGTCCTCTACAGAATCCAGAATATACTCGTATACGAATATACGAGTATATGGCTGCTGTTGATCGGTGTCCTCACACATTTTCCCTGGACCAGAAGTAACCCCGTGTGCCAAAGTGCTCCACGCCAGAATATGTTAACCGAAAAACATGAAAAAAATCGAAAAGTTCATTGCACTCTATGAACATTTTTTTATTTTCTCTTGGTTTTATGTTCGGGTATTTAGGCTACCAACACCAAACAATCTCCCATTTGACTATTTCATTTTCTTCTTCTTCTTGTTTTTCTTTTCTTCTTCTTCTTCTTCTTCTTGTTTGTTGCTGCTGCTGGTTTCCAATGTGTCTGGCTTCCTTCATCAAAACCGTTGGATACAGAGAGGAGTGTACGTGCTCAACGTTCGGCGCGATCATTGCGCCTGGGCTGATGATAATAACGATGATGATGGTGAATGATGCTGGTGTTGGTGGATACAACCAAGCAACCATTATTATGCCATCGTAACCGTTTCCCGATAGAAACGTAGGAAAAAAATAAATAGGGGTAAAGCATTCTTCTTTCGCTTCTCTTTCTCCAAAATCTTCATCCCCTTCAATACTCGCGCGCAGCCCGCCGCATTATTCTGGAATCCGGACATTCATACCGAAACACAAATGATTAAGAAAAAAAAAACATTTCAGACTTTATTGTGGCTTGTGTGGAAGTGTGTGGGCGCTCATACATTCAACCGTAGAAGATACGTGTAGATATATGCACGTTGATCCACTTCATCCAGACAAATTAATTTTTTTTCCGATTTCGGTAAAATAAATTGAGCGGTCCCCTGGATTAATTAGTATCATTGGTTCGCTCGTATGTATAATAGGAATTTCATTTTTTTCGCTGGACATATTATTATTGAATATCATTACACATAATAATAATTGTTTCGTAACATGGTCATCAAGATGTGATGTGATTTTTTTTCAGAGGAAATAGCGGCAAAAAATCCCCGACAAGCCATCTAGTTTTTGGACGGTGTTGGTTACGGAAACCAATCGGAAATATTTGGTTGATTGCTTGGGCCGGAAAAAAAGTTGGGCTACTAGTTGGGTTGTAAATACTTGCTGTGGTGATAAGTTGTCTGGAGACTTACGGACTTATGGATTGTTTTCTAATTAAGAGAGATAAAGCATAAAAAACATAAACCTAGATTCCTAGACTTTCTCTCTTTCCACACATATATACACACACACACGCGCGTACATTTGGGAACGAACAAGAATAAAATTAAAGGAAACAAACGCAAAAAAATAACTGACTGGAAAATATAGTCACGTCGGTAGAATTACAGAAAAAAAAGAATAAATAAAATTAAAATCAATTGAAAATAAACAAAATTCACACATACAGATAGAACAGAATACGATGCAAAATAAATAAATTTCCAAAAAAAATTAAAAAACATGATTAAAACAAAGCAAAAAAAAAGAATATTCTGAAACAATTATTTTTAGGGGTTTATATAAAATATTGCTCTATATTATAGTTTGATTAACTATTGGAAAGTTTTGTTTATGGTCATGAAGATGATGGTCATACAAGAGACTCTTGATTTTTGTTTGATTATCGTTCATTTTCACAATCTTTTTGGTTTCGTTCTTCTACCACTTTTTCGAAACATTCATTTAGGAAAATGTTCTGAAAGGGATGATGAAAAATACAATGAGAAACTAATTAAAATTTTATGATCTTTCTTTTTTTTTCGCAACACTTACATAGGGTGTATGGACACGAACCCGTCGAAGTTTGGAATCTGGTTTGATATAGACAAAAACAAAAGATATACCCTCATCTTCAACGTACCATTCTTTCAATGTGTCCCAATCGAATTCGATTTTTTTGCTCTGTCCAGGCAAAGATATCTTAAAATTAATAAACTAACATAACCAAGACACGAATACCTCTACTGTTCCGTCTTCTTTACAAGCTTGTAATTTGAAATTATCATAACCAATTATGCACATTACATGGCCTTCTTTACGAGCATCGGATGGACAATGAGGAAACGTTATTTCACCATATCCTTCTAAATTTCTGGCCAATTTTAAATACTGTAACGATTGAAACAAAGCAATTGGTGATATATGATATGATAAATGATAAAATGGCATCTGTGAAACTGACTTCAGATTTTTTCGAAATTTCTTGCAGAGCTTTAAGCTCATAAAGCTTATTACCGGCCTCGATTTGTCCCTTATTCACATCTTCAATAGCCTAAAAAGATCACTTTGATTAAATCCAAAAGCAAAAATATTGATTCTAACCTGATAATAGAAAAACGTCTCAATCAGATCGTTAGAACTCAGCTCAAATTCAGTTTTTAAATTGAAAAACCATTTCTTCACAACGAGACAAGTGGATGCTGCGCTTGTATTTTGAATATTCTGTATGTAAAGATTATAAGGAAACTCGTTTGGTTGAAGTTTTCTTTCAAATCCTTGTTCAACAATCTCGAATATGGCAAAATGTTTGGCTATTTCGTTGGATAGATTTATTTTCTCAACAATAGCATCATAAACTTCTTTAGTTGAGCTATTTTTCTTGACCGTCACCGTTATTGCCGTTCTATTGGGTAGTAAAATTTTAAGATCAACAGGAGCTTGATTTGTTCCCTGTTATGATTGTAAAATTAGTTTTAGAATTTGGACCAATTTGGAGATTGTTCCATTTTAAAACTTACATGTTCATCTTCGTAATCGGTGAGAAATTCTTGTATAATATCACTTTCACCTATCACACGAACTGCGCATACTTTTTCAATATAAGATTCTAAGCCTCTGCGTCTAGAATCTAATTGTTGATATGATAATGAAAATGGCCACTTTCCAGGAAATTTTGGAAATATAAAATCAGTAAATTCTCTTTTGAGATTATTATGCAGATTTAAAAATTCACGATATCTTCGAGAGCACAGATGTCTACCAGCCATATAAATATTGTACACACAATAACGTTCACTTTGGTTTTTATCAATCCAACTATAATCTGGAATCGTTATGGGTAGGGAGCGTTTTTCGCTATAATCATAAACAAAACTGCTGGAATCATCGGAAGGTTCTAATTTTTCTGCTTCCTAAGTAATAAATTTATTTTTAAAAAAAAAATGAAAAAATTATTAAACAAAAAAATAGATGGAAAGCAATTTATTACCTTTGGCGTCACCGAAATCACTGTCAATACAAGCTTGTCGCCACTGGATTTTATCAAATCAACAACTTGTTTATGAGTAGCACCTTCAACATTATTGCCATTTCTATGGAGCGTAGAAACCGATAAATGATGATAAAACTCAATAAAACAAATTATTCTTACACTTCGAGAATTCTATCTCCTTTGCGGATTCCAGCTTTTTCTGCTGCTCCATTTTCCAGCACAGCGCTTACATGTTGTAAAGGAGCATACAGTTCGCCGTTGATACTTCTAAGGGGACCACCTTCGGAAACTTGTCCACGAACATTGAAACCAAAACCAGTTTCAGTTTTGTGAATGGTTATTAGATGAGGTCCTGAAACTTGGGAAGATTCTGAACTATCATTTTCAGCCATCGAATTATCTGTGGATGTTCGTGGTCATATAATATCACCTGAGCAAAATGTCGAAAGGTTATCATATGTGAAATTCTGCAAAACAGATTTAATACTTACATGGGAGAAAATGTTATTTTTGTTTCTTCAAGATTTGGAATGACAAAATTGTGCCAATAAAATGATGTTTTTGGGAAGGTGATTTAAATAAAATTATTGGTTAAATTATACATTTCAATGGATGTTCATGACACTTGGAACATAAGTATGATGTTTTTGACCAACAAATACAATAATTGATATCTTGAAGAATAATGAGATTGTTGGATTATATTAATTTTTAGATCATTTAATCGTTAGACTTGCCCACGATTTACAGCTAAGCAGGATTCACCGATAATTTTTGTTGACAATGAACAACCAACAAATGTTTTCAGCGACATCTGTTGTCGCTTTTTTGCAACTCAGTTCCTTTTAAATTCAAAATTTCGCACTGACACTGCACTGAGGAGAAGTTTCGCATATTGGCTAAATACGGTTCGGTTTTTCCAAGTTTGTGAAAGTTTTAGCTTTCAGTTTTGCATTTTATCGTTTTGCAGAATTGAAATTTCAATACGATACACACTATAAACCGATTAAATGTTTGACTCCTATTAGAACCGTTCTCTCCCCATTGATTGATCAAATATGATTTGACCTGATGACGAGACACACTATAAATAGGGGAAGAAGCTCATGAACAATCACAACAATACAAAACCCTTGTACCTGCAACAGACTGCAAACTGTCAGATAGTTTACACACTGAAAAAAAACTTTACTAGACCTACCCTAGCCGAAAGCGCAGCGAAGCGCACCGAGTCGGCAAGCTCAGTCTGTATTTTAGAATTTCTAACTTTTAACAGAATAAATAAAATAAAAAACGACAGAGGGCGACATAGGTTATTCTAGTTGACAAAAAAGCAAATTGCTTGTTTTCTACCGACGGTCATTTTAAGGAGGGGGGGGAATTTATAATTGAAATTTATTTATTTTTTATTAATTTTTCAGTTATTCTCCAAAAACATGAATCAATTGATTTTCAAGCTATTTCACTATTTTCAATCTGAAATTTTGGACAATCTTCAGTTTTTTCTAAGCCTGCACTTTGAACCACTTGATCATGATCGGAACAGAAAACGGATGCAGAAAGTCTACAATAAAACACAATATTCTGGGGAATATTCTTATTTTTGTTTTGCATGTTATCTATAGATTATCCATGTAATATAGCCTTGCGGGTTATTAGCTAGGACTGTTCATTGACATCTATGTGTGTGTTGCGGATTGAATTTGTGCCATAGAAATTCGATCTCCGGTAATATGATATGTGTGGCCATTTGGGTTCACAGTAGTGATCTGCTGCATGTAGCCAGTGTATGGCTGTGGTGGTTATAATGATTGCCTTGTCCAATTATATCTAGTGCTTGTGTTGGGACTGGCTGATGTGCTTTGCTGATCTGCAATCGTTCAAATCTTTGGAAGAAAGCGACCCAACTTGACATGGCGATGGTGGTGCAATAAATGTGCGCACCTATTAGGTTACTCAAGTAGTGGAGAATAGTGCAAATGATGGCTGCTATATGTTATGCCTTAGTTGTTGTCCCCTTAGTGCCTTTTTGCATCCGATGTCAAAAGTTCCCAATGACATTTTGTCACCAAACTGAACCTAACCAGAGCCATGTGCTCATCTAAATTTAGTACTATTATAGATTGAACCATAGACAGCATAAAACAACTGGCAAATCTGCGGCCACGCAATTAATCGCAAACGCCAAATGATTCACCATGAGAGCAAACTTGGACCAAGTGAAATTAGATATCAGTGCACTGTGCACATAGTCCAATGCAACATTGACAATTGGTAGTCTCAACTCTCAATGGTGGTGGTTTGTCAATTGTGAATATGCAAAGTTAATTGGATTATAATCCATTTAGCAACCAAGCAAGTAAACTAACCACCAGCCATTGCTATTCTGTTTGTTATGGTTACGTGCAATGACAGACAGTTGGTCAAATTTTAGGTGGAAAATCATTCATTCTTTTGGTGGGGTGACCATTCATTACGCTGATGCTGATGACCAAAGAAGCGTGTGTAAAAAAATTGTGATGATAATTAAGCTATCAAATATTTAAAAGAGAATCACAACTTGTCAACTTGCTGATTTTTTTTGTGCAAGAAATACAAAATTCTGTGTTTTTTGAAGCAGTGTTTGCCCGATTCCTGGCTGATATAAAGTAGAGTTGGCTTGAATTTTGGCAAGTTGAGCCAATATTGTGCCAAAAAAAACGACTGAATTATTAATAGCTCAAGTTATGATTGTTATGATTCAGATAAATTAATGGACTTTACAAGCAGCCAGCATGGAGATAGACAGCTAGACCAATAGACCTAGTGCTAGTTTTGCTAAAAGTTGGTCAAATGGGAATTCGTCAACCGAACCGCATCCAACAGCCCAAACCATAGCCAAATACACAATCAGCGAAATTGTCAAATTAACATGCAGTCTCTGCTGCTACTGCTAAAATTTGACATGAAAGTCAGCCACACTGATAAGCAGTCTGGTTTTGGTCACAGAACCCAGAACTATTGAATGACATTTCGATTATGATAGGGAAAGCATTCTTCTCACTTTCATTTTGATTCATTCATTCAAGGTGTCAAATGTCAAAACAAATTTTTCCAAATGGCGATAGTGACAGAATAGACAAGCGTTTTAATAAAACGCTTTTGGCATTCAATGAAAACAGTTGAAAGAAAAATAAAGAGAAGAGTTCAATCTGCAATGATAGTTTTTTAAATTCACCTTATGACCAGCCGCCTTGCTTGTTTCATTTGTGTGGCATCACTTTTTCGAACATAATCCTATGGCGCTTGGTTTGGGAGTTGGGGAGTTATCAAATTAGATTGAAACAGAATAGAACACAAACCACCAATCATCATCATTGCGATTGGCTTCAAGGCGTTCAAAGCAGTTGGCTCGCAAGGCTGATTGTGGTGGTGGTGGTGATTGGAACAATGTTGAAAATGAACTAGGCACAGAAATGTGCATGATGATTATAATGTTGCTTCTCTGAATTGAACGACCCAAGCGCATACAATCAACCCAAACACCACCATCAGTCTGCGAATAGCGCGGAAAGAATATATTTGTACGCCCACAGTCAAAGTATCAAGTTTATTCAATTAACCGATACTCTATTGAACTAAATACACTTCAACCTCGGGCCAAAATTCGCGCTCGTTTTCTTGCCGGTTGTTAAAGTTGTCAACCAATTCAACATTTGCAAGTTTTGCCTAGTTTGCGCATAGTCTGAAAAAAACCTAGTAAAATACAGCCGGTCTGGCAAATATTGTACACACTGTTTGAAAGCTGGTCGGATCGAGCCGAGCTAGCTCGGTCAAGATTCAAAATTTAAAATTTTTCTACAACTAGATTAACGACAAAATTTGTGTGCCAAGTTTCCTCGTGATATTCGATGGATTAGATTGATGAGAAAGCTTGGCGCACAATTTTTGTCGTTATTCTAGTTGGAAAAAAATTTTAAATTTTGAATCTAAACCAAGCTGGCTCGGTTCGGCAAGCTTTCAAACAGTGTTTACAATATTTCCAGACTGGCTGCATACAGCCCAGATCAATGGCAACACTAATGACTACAAGCATCAGCGTCAGTGGACATGCTTTATGCTGATGAGCCACGGGTTGTGTAACCCCGCTTTAGGTCCTTTAGTTTAGGATCAGTCAGTTATAACGTTGTCGATGGAACCACATGTGCTTGTAGTTTGCTAACTTGAGTCATTCTTATGGGCCACATGAAAGCCATACAGACATCTTCGAACGTTGCATTTATGTGCTCCACTTGTGCAGGTATTCGTTTTCATAGTTAGTCAGCCAAATGGCTGTCTATTGGAAAAATGCAATTGATGCTCTGTTTTTTCTAAATAATTCCAAACTTGGTCAGTGTTTCGCTAGATGTTTCCACATTCTCGAAGCTAGACTTCAAGGTAAACAGGTTGAAAGTAAGATGTGCCATTTTAGCAGCAACTTTCAACATTGAAGTTCAATATGACCTTAACATGGACTGGATTGCAATCACTTGACCTTCATACCATGTTTGCTGTTTTAGTTGATTAGGTGACGAAAATAAGCATTGATAGGCTCACTAACCTATGACCCAAGTTGTTTGCCAGCCATTTGCATTCATTCCAATGTGAATGTTTAGCAAAATTGGTGCTCGCCAGTCTCACCAATTTCGCGAGACAGTGTTTGTACAATGCTGAAGACGTTTCACAATGGCATGTGAAGCAACATCTGTGACCTCTGGCACATGAAAATTTTTATCAAGGTCAACAGCTTCTTCAGCAGTCCACTTGGTTGGTAAGCTGGTCGAAGATCACGAAACTGGTCATACACACATGCAGAGGTCTGATCACATCAACAACTGCAACAATGCAAACAAGTACAGCAGCAAGCAACAAATGAAAAGAAAACAATTTGTTCAACTTTATTCGCTTAGTCCATTTTGGTCTGGCCCGAATAGATGGCCAACCAGAATAGATTTGTGAAAAACAGTTTGGAGGTTACAATGCAATTCACTACAGCATTATTTTAAATTACAATTCAAGATATTATGGCACCAGAATAACAATGTTTATAATGGTAACGGGCATTGGTTATGAGGATTAGCAACAAAAAAAATAGTTGAATTAATGCAGTATTGACAAACATGATGATAGGAGGGCCAAGATCAACATCAAGGCCTATTGCTTGAGATGGTTCCGGACAGATTGCTATCAATCGCTAACATGATTCTATAGAATGTGCCCAATATTATAGTCTATGAAACATTCAAGTGCTGATTCAAGTGTTCAGTGTATCCATCCTTTTGTTGTTGGATCATTGCAGTGATACGTAGGGCCAGGTATAGTTGTTTCCACTGACCAGCATATCTCGGATCAGTTTATCGATTGGTATTTTTCCCACTAACCGAACGAAAAACAATTGCTCAATTACATGAGAGCTCACCGAACGTAAAGATGGTAATCGTAGCAGCAATTTGCCAAAACGGAACGGGCTTTTGTGAATCCGGCAATATTCTTCTAATGCACATTGACTTTTCTCTTGAAGACTTTCGATGTGGCCATTGTCCGATAGCCCACAAGCGTCTGTGAAAAGCAAAGAACAAAAAATCATTTACATTTTGTTTGATTCAATCAATCTAACAAACGATGGTGGTTTGTGGTGCAAGTCTGTTCTGTTATCTATTTAGTGGTGTCTATTCAGATCTAGCATTGTTACGGTTTAATTTTGGTAAAATAGAACCAAAATCCAGCTACTTGAGCTGACGGTAATGACGGTTTCTTAGTGTTTGTCGAGTTAACAGCTTTGAGTTTGATTCCATACACACTTTGGTTCACTGATTGCTACATGGCCAGCCAGGCTAGGCGATAGGCTGAGATGGTAAAGAGACGAATCGTCTCTGTCCTATGACAGAGTTAGTGGTATGATGTGACCCAACACAGGATATTAGGGCAAATGGTCTTGAGCAGTTGAGCAGCAGTGATTGTTTAATGTGCCATAAACAGTTGACAGTCGATTCCATTGAATCATCATAGACAAAGGCGATTCTTTTCACTCAAATAACCATAATCAAGTTATACAGTGAAGCTAGGCCAAGCAATAATGTAATGTGAGAAGTTGCAGTCTTTGCCAATCCAATCGACGATCGGAACAAATTGAATTTGTTAATAATATCTTGGCATTGGCATTGGTGCACACCATCTTTCCAATCACTGTGCACCTCTTATTGTGCATGATGGCAAGCAATCCAATACACCACATACACCATCACAATAGGTGCTTGACAACTGATTCCAAGAACCGATCTACAATCTATGCGGGGCTTTTGTATGCAACGGGTATTCAATCCATTCTAATGAACTGATGCATTGCGCTGATGATGGAATCGTCAACTATGGCCTGTTGGCCAAATTTACTGCTCAATTAAGTATTCCTGGTGTTTGGCGCGACGTTTTTTTCCTGATCATCATAACCATAATCTAATTGAATCACAGAGTGTGGTTGATGGAACATAGTTGAGTGGATGAGCAAAGCTTATCCATAAGAGACAGAGCAAAAAGTTTCACTTTTAGGCCACTTATCAGTGAGGGTTCTGGTGACAAGTAAGACAGAATTTTAAATGATCATGTTAAAGTTATAAGCAGTAGTAAGCATCTCTGGTCGATCTATTGCATTCTGCTGCAGCAGCTTATATAAGATTAAACTTTGATCCCAAAAAAAAGTGACATTAACAGACAGTGTGGGACCAGATTACTGGCCAAATCATTACCATTGGGGCCATTAACATGGCTGTCAAGCCACGTATTGCCCGCAAATCCATTAACACCAGATCTGCATGTATCCGCCGGCAGACCGAGAAAAAGTGAGCATCATCACCATTAGAACAATATCAAGTGGCCTCTTACCGACTAAACGACTTGAATGTGTTGTAGGGTATCTTGTGTGGCGCCAGTTATCTGTACAAGGGAGCGATGGCAGAAATCTTTTGATTCTCGATTCCATTTGCACCATTACTCTGCTGGCATCGGTGCTCATCATCATCATTATTCATCGGCAAGTTGCCGCGGTGGCCATTTGGTGCATTTGACAACCACACCAGCTAGCCAGAATGCAGCCAGGGTGTATGCAATCGATCATCAGCATATCACATCCATCTAACACACTGGATTTATTGCACAATGCAATGATTATGGCGCTGAAGTGATTTTGGATCTTAACCAAAAATGCGAGAACTGTGTGCCAAACTGCATTTGAAACGCCACCTCTTTCCGTACCATTGAGCAGCATTGGGTTAGCATTAAGATTCTTCAGATATACTGCACAATATGGCAACATTCACATTCACATTCTCTCTCTCTCTCTCCCTCTCTCATACATGGATAAGAGAAACAGCGATCAACATTTTATTTGGTTTATGTTTGACTTTACTTAGTTCATTGGCACTTCCATCTGCTCTACATGGCCCATCTTGGACAATCTCTTTTTCTTTCTCTTTCTCTCTCTCTCTGAGCACGATCTTTCTTGGCCAACTAATTATGCAAACCTTGCCCTTAGAGTTAATTAGATTTTACTAAAGTGGATGACCAAAGCCAGTGCCTGTCAAAAAAGTAATTTTGCCCCTAGCCAAACGAATATATTGGACTTGGAAGACTTGGGACATGGGAGAGTGAAATTTTGCCAACATATTCAAAAACGAATACACCAAAATGACCTTGGCCTCTCTTCAAAGGTCGTTTAGTACGCTAGGTTTAGTAATAGAAAAACAGTTTTTTGACCTTTCTCTAGCTGACAAGTGATTGCCTTAGTAACCTGTGGCCTGTGTGTATACTGAATTGAGGCTCGTATTGATGGCCTTTGATCTGCCCAAAAAAGTGGTGAATTTCAAAAAAAAGCCGCTTGCTAACCGTTTGAATTTTTTATTTTTATTTTTATTTTTGGTTGTTTGAACTGAACCATAAAAGAGTTAGAAAGAGAAAGAAGCGACAAATATGAAACAACTTTTGTCACCACAATTGATCTTTGACCGTGGTCAGGTCAGGTCAGGTCAGGTCAGATTTAGGACACAGTTCAACCTCGAACAAGTGGTTAATAACAATGTAGCGAACATTGATTTTTATTTCATTTTCATCATTATTAGTGGTTGTTGTTGCTACACAGACAGGTGAGAGATTATACGCGCTGTGGTTATTTATGTTGACCTTGTAGCCCATTTGAAAACTTGGAACATTTATTGGTTAAACCAGTGTTGGGCAAATGGCTTGCAGCAACAGCATTAGCCTACACAACTTGTGGCCCACCACCAGTGACCGTAACCTTTGACCTGAGCATGAGTGTGTGCATTCTGTTGGCATCACCCCGCCGCCACCATCAAAAATGGCAGTGACCTACCAACTTATGAACTAGTTTGTGTGCTAAGAACAACACTCTAATAACATGGCCATAGTCATGTAGACCGGCAACCAAACATTTGAAATAGCAAAGGAAACATTTCTGATGATTTGGGCTGCAGGTCAGATAGACAAAGGTTAAATGGCGAAAATGATGGCGGTGTTGGTGTTGTCGGGGGGGGGGATGGTGTTGGTGATGGTGGAGGCAATGGTGTGAATGGTGGAAGGACATGATATTATCCTTAGTGAACCACTATGGTGGATGGCTGTTTTTTGGCCAGGATATCGAACAAAATGGCCAGGAAAGAAATGATGATATTCAATGAACAAACAACATGTTCATTGAACATTAAGAGCAAAACTTTTAGACTTGTAGACCTACCTGTGGTGAACAAACAAATGGCTTTTAAGCAGCCAAATTCTGCATCGTCCACGTGCAGAGCTTTTAGTTTTTCGACATTTTCCTGAAAAATTCTGATGTGATCCATGAATGCCACCACTCGATCAGCAGCGATAGGACTGTTAGCGATGGTGATCGGTTACCGATCGGTTATTATTGTTCAAATCACATTGGTCAAAATTACATGCTTCTTACCTGGCGTGCAAACCTGCAGCAGCCAACAAGTGGGCGGTGTGCATGGGCATGGAACACTGTGATGCATTGAGAATGAACAATTCTGACCAGACCATCCGTAGCAGAGATACCTGATCACCAACTGGTACATTTTAATTGATTAAATTGATTTTGGTTGATGCATGTTGGCTCTTGAATCTACTTACTTGGCAAATCAGGAAAATCCGGTATCTTTCTGGCCCAATCCACGGCGGCAAATAAAATTCTAGCCGCCATTTCGCACATGCTCTCAATGCTCATCAACCCATTAGTGGATGTGGCACATTGTTGCACAGTGTTATTAAGTCGAGAAGTAGATTCCGCTTGCAGTAAAATGGAAACATAGTTTTGAAAATTGTACTTGGCTAGTCCGTTGCCTACTGTTGAACCCGGTTGCACCATATTGGTGTCCAAAGATGATTGAGAGGCAGATGTCAATCCGTTTATGGTTGTAGTCAATGGCTGAGGCCCAGAATTGGCAGAGAGAACGCTAGTACCACTTGAAGAATTTGGTTGTTGTTGAGATTGAGATTGAGATTGAGATTGCTGCGGTGCATGATGTGGTTGATGATCCACCGAACCATTCGATGTTCCACCATTCACTGATGGGCTAAGACCCATCACGGCTGCGGCTGCTGCTAAAGCAGCCGGACTAGCCGTTGAACCGGAAAATGATGAATGGGTTGGCGTGATTGGAACACGTCCGCGTTGAACAGCTGTACCACCGGACGATCCAGCCGCCGACGAACAAGAAGAAGAAGAAGAAGAAAAATGATGATTAGGCCAACTGTTGGCATAAATCGCTTGCGCTGCTGCTGCCATTTGTTGTTGTTGATAAAGAAAAAGACTAGCTGCTGCGGCCAAAAACTGTTGCTGTTGTTCGGATGCTGTTGCTGGTTGTGGGCCCAGCGGCACCGACGAATTGCCCGCCTCGCTTCCATTGGCGGCTGGAGCGAAAGGATAAAGCAACGGCATGGGTATGCCCAAAATTGTAGGCAAATATCCCAAAGATTTACTATCCGTCAAATGTTTACTATTGGTAGCTTCCATCGCGGGAGCCATCGGTAAAGGAGGGGGCATCAACAATGGCGAATAGAAAAACGGCTGAGGCATCAAGCTAGAGGAGCAAGGTGTTGGATATGATGTCATTGTTGATGATGACATCGCTTGGCCATACATGGATGATTGTTGCAAGACATCACCGGTGGTCGACAAGCACTCTGTTTGTTGCTGCTGCTGATTGGGATCATAAATGACCAATGCATTGGATTGTGGTTGTTGGCTTGAGGCCAGCAGCATTCTGCTGGACTTTTTCGATGTACCCTCCAAATGAATCCGTTTGCTCATTTTGGTTTTGGAGCGATGGCATGTTTCCACTAATTCATCATCCTTGCAAAAATTTTCTCTATCCAATCTGGATTCATTGGGTTCCGGACTAGAGTTGGTCTCGTCAACTTTGACCAGCAATTCTTGATCGGCTGTGCTAGAACTGGATGAGGTAGCGCTGTAATGTGACTTGGTGGGACTAGCAAGGTTTTGAGAGCGACATCGGTCACGAGCTTTGATGAATGGTTCATCACTGAGAAGGATTTCGATGGACATTTTGGTCCACACAATCTTTTTTTTTGTGGATAATTCCTACAGTAGACGGTTGGATATTGGTCCACAAGCAATATTGCACTAGGATTGTGCACCAGAATTCAATGAGAATGAAGCTGACGGAATAGAAGGGCATCCGTTGTTGGCAATGATCAACGCCAGACTGACAGATTGCCATTGGCTACACACTCTATAGTGCTTACGTTCCAATTGGAACGATGGCCAGTCCTTTGAATAGTATATAGCTATAGAGGATACGCTTGCGCCAGAATACTGTTGGGCGGAACCATATCCTATTCATATTGTGTGCGCGTTTGTAAGTTTTATGCGCCAAAAGTTGAACAGAGCCGCCATTCATTTTGAACAGCCAATACAAATGAATGAATGAATGAATAAATGAAATGTGCTTACCTTCGCGCCGCATACCCATCTTGAGGCACTTGCGAAGACGACAATATTGACACTGGTTACGATGATGTTGATCCACTGGGCAGTTTCGATTACCTTTTTAAATGAAACCATTATGGGTAAGATGAGAAAAAATCGGATGATCACCTTAAACATCATCAAGTACCTCGACATGAATATGACAAGTTGCGACGTACTGAGCGTTTGAAGAAAGATTTACATCCTTCGCAGGTAAATTGACCATAGTGTTTACCGGAACTTTTGTCGCCGCACACAACACATTCAACAGAAATCTGATTGGCTGTAGTACTGCTGGCAGCTGTAACACAATTAGGCTGATGTGATCCAATAACAGAAACGCCCGTTGTACCATTCAGATTACTGTTGGTATTGCGCGATTGTCCGGCCAGACTGGTTCGATTGACCAATTTGTTGTTGCTGCACGGTATGGACGGTGATGTTTGGCTTGTTGTGCTGGATGCTCGACTAGAGCTACTCCTAGAACCAGCACCAATGGCCAAAGGCAAACCTAAACTGGAATGAACTACTGCCGCCCCACTGCTGGACAGCAAGGAACCATGATGGCCATTTGGTGCCATTTGTGACATGTTGGGCGCTTGTAGCAGTTGAGTGGTGAAATTGTACTGGCTGTAATTGTTTGCAGCAACATTACCACCGTTTGAACTGTTTGTGGTCAAAATGGATGGATGTTGATTAGTTGGCCCATGTTGTACGGGTGAAGGAGGCGGCGGTATCGGATGATTTGGTTGCTGAAAGCCTCCATAACCAACAGACGATGGAGCTTGTTGAACAGTGGAGTTGGTAGAGGCTGTGGGCGCAATGGCCGACATTAACAATCCTCCATTAAATTGACTGGGAATGGATGAAGCCGATGAATACATTATGTTGGCACCTGGGTGATTGTGTTGACCACCATGACCAGAATGGTAATGATGATGGCCAGGATAATGCAAAGATATGTCTTGAATGGATGATGAACACTGTATGGCGCTAGAAGAAGGTGGACTGGAAACCGATGAAGATGAAGAGAATGTGGCACCGAAGAATGGCGCCAAGGCGGCTGCAGCAGCGGCAGCTGCCGCTTGCGCCGAAGGAGCATTATTATTGGGATCGCCGCCTTCTAGGGTCGCGATAGTGACACTGTTTTTGTTGTTGAGGGGCTGTTGGGCAGCTGAATTTTCCGGTTCTGGTCGGGTTGAACTGCAAGCAGTTGTTTTATTATTATTGTTGCTTAAATTGTTAACAGAATCGTTATTTTTGCTTGTTGTGCCATTGAAACTGGTGTTGGATGTTTCGATCGAGCTTGATGAATCGGTGCCGGTTCTAGATGTGGGGGGCGTTGAATGCCAAGAATGAGGCTGGGTCACTACCAGAGCCATCACTTGGGATGGTCACTGTTTGCAACCAACAGCCATCCAATCACAACTCGCTAGTTGAATGACGAATTTCCCGGCTGTTGGGCTGCCAACAACAGGTCATAGGTCACCAACAGAATAACCTAACCTAGCAAAGAGTCAAGTTGTCCTATGCTGCTGCCAGGCTGGATCAAATGTCAGCGAGTGAGGGAAGAATATGCCAAAGATACCGATACCGTTGCTCTGTGGTTGGCGCGAGTGATGTGTCTGCCAGATGAATTATGGTGGCATGGAATAAGCCGAACCGAACCGAACCGCCAACCAAGACAAGACAAGCCAAGCCAAAATGTTCAATCACAACCATTGCAGACCTAATCTGGTACGACCTGCACCCAGAATGTTCAGGGAAGTGTGCGCGCGCAGGCATCTCTCAGTACCTTGTCTAGTGCTGGCAGCACCAAGATCGTTGTGGAGGCCGCACCTTCTACCATCACACGCTTAATGCCGTTATTGTCATTACTCGGCCCACTTGTCCATTCCAACTCCTCTCTTTCTCTCTCTCTCTCTCTCTGTGTCTTTTTCCTTTGGCAAGGCAAACCGGTGGCAAGGCCGACAGACATTGTGTGCTACTCTCTGCCAAAGCAGAGACCAAGATTTGCCACAGGGGCAGACGATTGCGGTGACGCGCTTGCTTGGTCGTTTGGTCCACGCACACACAGAACAGAATAGAACAGAACAGAACGCTGCTGGCCGGGAAAAACAGCACAAGTCAACTTGTCCCTTTTTGACCTATTGACCCGACTACCGTTTCATTGGATTCTTTTTGAAATAAAAAATGGAATTATAAAAAAAGGAAATGAGTCGTCTGATGGGGTATAACAAAAAATTTGCACAATCTAGCCAAACATAATGATCACGAAATAGCGGGCGCAACAAGGTGTAGAAATTGGACACAATCACAACAATGATAAAATCAATTTCAAAATCAAAGGAAAATGTCGCGCCCGGGACAAGTTTCCTTCTCCATTTCCTGTGTTGGGAATGAATTTTGGCCAGACCACTGGCTTAACCCCAAATAGGTATAGTTGAGCCATCCTAAACACACATATTCCAGCTATTCGGGTGCCGTTATTTTATGTTCGGTAATGATTATGATAATGATTTAGAAATTTTTGTTTGAGGGAATCACTTAAAACTTTTCATAAACAATCTCAGATCAAGAGATGATCTTAATTTTTGAAGAGAATTCAATCTATCTGTTCGGAACAGCTTAGCTCAACTTTGCTAATCAATCAAAACCAGGCTGGTGCTTGGTGTGAAAGTTGCGGTGACCACACGCTGTTAAACTTATTCTATTACCAGCCAGCCAGATCGATAGCCTTAACATTGATGCTTGGTTGACTTGGCCCGAATCTTGTGGTTCTCACGTGCCACGTGAATTCATGGTGACGACACGTGCTCAGTTATATGAGATGTTGGAGACCTAATCTGGCCTAACCACACGCTTCCTTTTCCATAGACAATTGAACAATTGACAAATGGCCTGAGCGTGTTCCGCCAACATTTCACTTTTTTTTAACCATAATGGTGATAGTTTGCTAGAGGTCGGTCATGACCGGTTTGGTTAGATGTATTTTATGGTTTCAATTGCGATCACCATCAGGCCACCAGCGCAGTGCACATAGATTGGCACATACATGCCAGCAATGCAATGTATTGAAGCAGATATCTAAAATCAAAAGTCCATTATGTATCTTTTCAAAAAGATGGCCACAACACCATTGCTCGCTAGCTTGCTTGATTCCATTGATGCTGGTGCGTACATCATATTAGCCATTTCAAACAATAATAACCAACTAGCTTTTGCCACAGTCAAATTTTTTTATTTGAAACCCTTAATTCTAGCAAAGAATAAACTTAAAATGCTTTATTTTAAAATTTAGCCCTTTAGCCAAAACCGATTGACATGTTAATGATTTAATTTGATTGATCGATATAAGCTGTTCGCTGGGGTCATTTCCGCCACTTCCGTTTGTCTGTTGGTCTATTCAATGACCAATTGTCAAGATGAACTTTGCCGGTCCTCTAGTTCGGTGATCTAGTTTGGTCTGAATTAATTAACACACTGTTGTAAAGGATTGGTCCAAATGGCAATTACCCTTGCAGATAAAAGACACTCGAAATTCTGACCTACTCATGCAAGAGAGATTCAATAATTTGTATCCAGATAGCATAACAATAGAGTATGTATGGGCTAAAGTTACACCCATGACACACATGGTCTCCACTGCGGTAATGTTAGCATTCAACTTTAGTTTCAACTTCAACCTCGGCTTCGGCTTTTCCCTTCCGAACAATACCAGGGCACTGAATAGATGGTAGAGTGAGTGGAGAGTTGCTGTTGGAGAAACGGGGTCAAAAGAGTTGATGATGTTTTGCAGGACGTTGTCCGAACCAAATAGTGCAGAAAAAATGTCCAATTTCCTTTTTGACCCCAACTTGGAAAATCGGCTAGCAACGCAGCCAGATTGGTAGATCCAGCTAGTTCCCGATTGAACGTTGATGATGAATTTGTTTGTCTAACTTTTAGGCTGTTATCTGTGAAATGAAGCAAGGTTAACCACATTAACCATTTGGAGGAAATCCTAAAGTTATAATTATTAATTGGTTATGTCAGTGTCAGTGTAATGTGGCCACTAAAGCAATTCTGTACTTGATTCTATGCCAAACGATGAATATGGCTTGAAGCAGATAGAATAACACCGCAATCTGGTGGTGGGCTCTAATTTATAATCTGCTAGTCGTAGGCCCCAAGCACGCTTATCGCCATCCGAACAGAATCATTCTGTGTAGAGCACATCATTCTAATAGGATTAGAACGACAAACACCGTAAACGTTAAGGGTAACGGTCGATGTTGAGAATCCAAACAAACAAACAGACAAACATAAATGATTAATCCTCATCTTCAACACATACACACCGTGGATGCATGGCCAAAAAAAACTAGCGAGCAAACAAGGCAAAAGTGATTTTCTTATCACATTTTCACCCAAAATGAACCTTCCAAAAGGAACCTTAGCAGCGACCGTGCCAGTCAGATTAGCTAGGAAAGCGAGCGAGCGAGCGAGCAAGGGAGCAACCAACCAGAATAAAAAAGCAACCACAGATCTTTCTGTGTAGAATAAGCGTTAATGGACAAACGCTTCCTTTAATGCTCGATCTGTTGATGAACCACCAAAAGATGATTAATTATTGTTAATTTTTAATTAAAATTCTCAATATCCTAGATACTGATACGGTTCATTCTCCAAAACCAAACTCCTTGAAAAACACGAATTGTATTCTTCAACAACAACAACATTCAACAATCTTTGAATTGTTATTTGGTCAATGAATGTTCAAATAATGATGAATAGTGAATTGGATTGAATTGGATTTCGGATAAAATTCCGAATTTGTTTGATTGTCATACAACCAAACTGGACGGAAGCTGATTATCGATTGGTCTACGTCCGGTTATAATTCATTTTTTGCCATGCTCGACCAAACATTAAGCTTGGGTCTTACTTAGGGTAGTAAGATGATGATGATGATGATGATGATGATGATGAGGAGGAGGAGGAGGAGGAGGGTAGAAAAGAAATAGACTTAGACATAGACATAGAAAGAGACCGTTGAAAGTTTTTGAATGAAGATTCTTGTTTTTGGCAACGGACACCAAGCCATAGTAATTCAATATTAATAATGATGATTGCACTGTATTACCCTGATCTCAGTGCAATCCATAAAATTAATGTTCATATTTATGGTTTTGTTTTGTGGCCGCATCAATGTCTTGATGATGGTGTTGTGTTTTGGTGTACAGCCTGCAACGCACAGATAATCAGAATCAGAATCAGAATTGTGACTGCGATAATACGTGATGTAAAGATTAGTCACGTGTTCCTGTAAAATTTGTGGCCATTCAGTTCAGCTTTGTTTTTTACCAAAGCTGGAACATTGTCCAGCCAATCTATTCTAACATTGTTCCGGTCAAACTAGTGTGAATGGATCAAGTTGGAGATGGCATTCTGGATCGGCCACCAATTTTGAATCATAAAGCAGTTGGTGGAGAGGTGATCCACTCTTCAGATGTGGATGATAGGTCAATGGAATGGATGCTTGGATTGGAACGGGCCCAGTGCCATTCCATTCCATTATTCAAACAACTCGACGATGCAAATGGCACATTTAGCCGACAAAATGGAGGCTTGTTGTAATTACTGTGAAGAGCCATCCAGATTTGCAGCACCACTTTAATTTGTTAGCCATTAATTGCAAACAATGTTTATTGTGTATTGTGGTCTATGGTCTGTAGTCTGTAGTCTGTGGCTTGGGCTTGGGCTTGGGCTTGGCTCAAATGATTGTATCCATTCTGATTCTGATTCTGATTCTAATAAGCGAATCGAAACAGTCCCCATTACAGTGGCAACTGGGCCCATTATCGAGTTAAGTTTGTGATCATCAGCAAAATCAGCAGAATCATCAGCCAACACAAGCAAGTGTTCACTAGCCGAACACAAAAGACTTTGCCTTGTTCCATTGAAAGCAAGTGCATTTAATTTTGTTGCGCTAATGGAGAGAACCATTGACTAAATGACTATGTGCTCTCTCCAATCATCTTTCAAATTAACCATCCGATTCTGGTCCTCTGGATCTTAACTGATCCAACTGGAAAGGTTTATTTTGATGGGATCAAATAAGCATTTCTATATTTAAAAAAACAAATTCACACAAAAATCCCATCCACGTTCACATGAGTCTTGGCTTGCAAGACTTGCACGTCTTGCAAAGGTCTTGTGGCATGGTAGGGTTAATTATGGCACATCTTGAATTCAACTATTTGGCTTGTGCAATCAAAGAATTGATTAATCTGTTGATCGCCAGTGACCAACAGTGAATGAATGATCTGGCCGGAAATATGGAACAAAGCTGCTTGTCACAAGCACTAGTAAACAGTAGGTCAGTCAAGTAAAGCTACTGTCTACCTAGATATGGAACCAAATCACTCTTTTTGACTGTTTGACTTACTGACTTGTGCACCGAAATATACACCCGGTAAATATGCACAGTTTTTGGTTGTCAAAAGAGACAGATGCAACTATGAGCGGTTCGTGGTGCCCAATCACAAACTGCTGTAAAACTGTGGCAAGCTAAAGGCGGTTGTGCCTGAACGGAAATTAAAACTGTCATTTGATTGATGCCAACACCGGATATGATTGGTTGGTTTTGGCAGCCATCATCACCAACAGATTTGCTTTGTTGCTTCTCTGATTTGCTTTTCATTTGTTTGGTGTTGTTTGGTTTGGTGTTGTTTATTCTTTGGGCCATTGCATCCACCTAGCTGATGCCATGAGACTAACAGATTTTGGACCAACTACCGGAAACCGGCTTGTAGAATCCACTGATTGAAAAAACCGAACCAAACCAAACCAAACCACCAAAATAATTTTATTCAATTATTTGCACAGAATAATATTGTCCAATATTCAAACGGAATGGTATCGAGACAGTGTGTGATTGCCCGACCAACTGAACCATTAACAGTGTCATCACCTAACCAGTTGTGTAGTGGCATAGCTACCTAGCGCATCCATTTTGGACGCTGGTGGTTAGTTTTGCTTAGAATGCATTAACACATCAACACATTAGCATTAGCATGTCCTTGGTCCTTGGTGTCTCTTGGCTTTTGGATCATTCATCATCATTATTAGGAACAATTTTCCTAAGAATTCACTGCTTCAACCACAATTCGCTTTATATCCAATATTCTGGTTTTGAAGCAAAGCTTTTTGCTTGCTTGCTTGCTTGCTTACTTACTTTTCAGTGTGTCGGGCCCAACATGCTTCCATGCCAAGTTTGCATCCAAGTTGACCAAATATCATTTTGGAAACAGTGAACCAACGAAATGCTGGTTGCTGTTCGAATCGATTAATCATAATCATGGTTAATCATGGTGGATGGTCAGCGTAGCGCTTTGATTTGCATAATTCGTCAGTTTAGACATCATTGCTTCCAAGTTTGATCTGCAAACTTGGCTCACCGATAATTAATATATGATCCTAGGAGACACATTCAGATGAATAATGGAGCAGAGAAGACGCTTAGATCAGCATAGCATAGCTAATGTAAGATGGGATGCCATTCTATCTAATATTCTATCTATTCGGCTGTTTGGTATGTGTGTTTTCTTTGTGCAGTTACTTTGCTCTTGTTTTTTTTATATGGTCACATCCAAAGCCATTCTGTTGGTGTTGGTGCACTATCCTGTCCGTTTTTGTCTGGATGATTGATGGTGCAGATTGAATGGCTAGTTGCTGGAAACGGTCCGCGCTCTTCATCGTGTCGGTGGGTCATCATGGCAGTTACTGAACATTACCGGGCCCACATAAACCAAAAACCAAAAACATGATTTATGGAACACAATAGGGAACTAATGCTATAGCCAATCTAGTCGAATCATCACCCGAGTGGTGGTCAGTTCCACTGCTCAGTTCACTCGGAGCTGTTCGAATTGAAGTTTCGCGCAAACCTTGACCGAAACAACCAAAAACAACCCGAATTTTATGAAAGACGGATGCAGATATTGACACTTTTAGCCTACGGAGATGTTAGCAACATTCAACATTCAATTGGACCTTGTGTCAATAATGTTACAGTTTGTTTTGATTTTTTTTTTCATTGATTGATGGCCAAGTAGCTTTGAAACTCAAAACCGGAAGTCATGTCCAGAGGCCATGATCGTTTTGGTCCGCAAATAAATCACTTCATTAGATGGCCACTACATAAACGATGGCGATGGTTTATTGCAAAGGTAACCGATCGAACGAAAATCCCTTGGCTAGAGTAGGTTTTTTGGACAACAGCGATTTGCATACAGGCTGTTACTGGATGCACAAATGTGCATTTGCTATGCCAACAAATTAACCAAACCCATTGATCATGTACTAGCGACAAGACGAGGCATGATTCTGTCAATTAATTGTATATGTCATGATGCTAGACTTTGAACTGACTGCTGGCATCCAAACTGAAAGTCAAACTAGAAACCAGAATCTGAAACCAGAATCAATTACCAAGATGACTCTTGACAAAATGAACAATGATGGTTTGTGTGTGTGTGTATGTGTAGGGTGGATAAATGGGTGTGTGGTTGGTTGGTTGGTTGATTGTCTATCTATTCATTCAATGTTGGTGCCATGTTTAATAATATTCTTTCTTTGGTGGCTTACATGCATTCTGAAACCTTGTCTGAGTATGCATTGGGTATGCTGTCAATCGATCTGCTATTGACACCAAAATTACTTTTACCACACTTACACACATTGAGTGTGGGCTGCGGTTACAAGACACTGGATGCACCCGGAAAATTGAGTGGACAACACTCTGGAACCACAAGCTGACATTTCTCAAGTCTATAACAGCAACAAAACCGAACGAAACGAAACGAAACGAATGTTTTTTTTTTGTGTTCCATGTTTTGTTCACACTTGAACAGGCATAACACGGCACCATTCACAGCACATTATTCTCGATTCTGTTGGCGAGTTTCAAACAGAGCGGTTTCATGCTTTTGTATGGCCTAGCAAGAATATCCAAGGAATTAGCCTAAAAATTAGTAAACCAGATAGAAAATCCCATACACAAATTGACCAAAGCACACCAACTTCTGTGTATTCTCTACTATTTTCTCAGTATTCGTTGCGCGATCGGACCAACCGCTGGTTTTATTAACAACATTCGCTTAGATATCGATGAAAATGATTGTTATTATTGCAGATCAATACCATTGTTCTCTAAGCTACAATGAAAACGCCATGTTCCATGGCGCATTGACATGGCTGCAACATCTGGTTTGTCCAAGGTGAACAAAAATCATTGATAGAATCCATCCAGATGATCGCGGCTAGGATTGTGATTGCATAACCACCACCGCAATCATCACAGTCAAATGGTCAAATGGATTGAAATATTTTGAATACAATCATCATTCAAAAAATGATGCTTCTGCATCATTGCTATGCTAAATTTTTCAACCAAAATCATTGATCACTTGAGGACATTAGCCGGGGTGTGGAATGCTTTCAGTATATGGTGATGTGCATGTGCTAATGTTCCAGTGGAATTTCGATGTGCTCAATTTAACACTGCTACCCCGTGGCAGAATCGAACCAAAGAGAAGCTAAACTAACCAACAAGATGACTATTCAATTTGGACCATGCGACCACAGACCAGATAGTGGTATGGCCCAGCCTTGAATGAGATAAGATCAAAATGACCATCATTAAGCTATTGTGTGTTTCAGTCCGTAAAAAACGGTCGGTCACACGTTAACATGGCCCAAAATCGTAAATGGCTTTGCTCTGAGGCCAAACTGTGGCCTATCAGCATCGAACAGAATGTGTCGATTATTTGGTTGGCTTGCTTATCTCAATGTTCATAGCAATACAACCACGTTTGCCAACCCGAAGCCCTCGTTGCAAACTGTGTGCAAAGTAGAAGAAAAAAAAAAGAATTTTGGTGATTTAAAATTTAAATTATTATTTTTCCGTCCGAGCTTGGGCATTTTGATGTTGATCATGTTGTTGCCATCTCCCACAAGCTACTGATGCTCACTGATGGTCTCCTAATGACGACAGCTCTGGATCTGGTCAGCGATTGTGATTTGATTTAAATTTCAAATTCTCGATGCCCATTATGCGCCTGTTTGGCGGTGAATTTTGTGCAAATTTCAGGTCAATCAATGATTCTATTTTTGGCCAGGTGTTACGTATCCGGTTCAGCATTGGGTTCACATTGTAAATTGAAATTTTCAATTCAATTACATGGTGGTGGTGACAAGTGCACACACAGAATCTTTCCAACGTTATAAGCTTTATATTAACGTTATTAGAATTGGACTAGGAGTTAATGCTACGCACAAAGTTTCCATTCGGTTGTCGATAGATTTATCGTGTAATTCTATTAAACATCAAGCATAGAATTGCACAAGCAACATCACAGATGATTGGATTGGGAAGAGCCACGCGCCATTCAATGTGATGGCAGACTCATCATCATTGTAACGGTTCATTACCATGCCCATTATTCAACAACAGTTCTGGGTTATTGTTGCTGTTGTTGTTGTTTATTCCCTATTCTCATCACAGAGAAATAGCAACCGAGTAACGGTTGTTGGATGGAGAATCCTTGGTGCTAGGTCTTTTTGCCCTGAAACAAAAGTCTTTTGATCAACCCATTCAATAATTGAAATGGGGGTCTTTTGGTCAAACTCATTCACTCAACTCATCTAGTTAACATGATGCTGGCAACGATTTGGCCCTGATTGCTTTGCCATGACAGGTATCTGAATAGTGCCATCATAGTCAATCGAAATTGAAATTTGCTCCACTGGACTTCAATCGCTTGACACATTGCAAATGAGAGATGCATGAAATAGTTTGCGGCGAATAAAAGAAGTGTATTCCTGAATGGCATTCATTGAATAGTGCAGAGTACATGGTTAAGCGCTAATGGCAATTGATGACACTGCTGCTGATACATCATCATTTGGCTAGAAACTGACACACCACAAACCACAAACCACCGATGCTTTTCTGCTTTCACTTAATACTATGCACAGTCTAGACTGATCTGATCCATTAGGATCATTAGGATCAATTTGTGGTCGCAGCATCATTCGCCAAGCGATTCAGATCGCATTCAAAGTCACCTATTGACGCAGCCAACAGCCATACTCCCCACACTGTTTATAAGCATTACTATCAAGGCAGGTTTTAAGTGCAAAATCATGTTAGAGAACAGTCAAAAACGATGATGTTTTTGATTTTGTTCCATTCTGGTCCCAGTCTGGTTCCATAGTTTTGCACTGATACTACCGTTTTCCCGTTCTACCGTATTGGTTCTCAATGTTGTCTTATCTGTCCCATACGAAAAATATAGATGTACAAGCAAAAGAATGTGGCCCCTATTTAATAATTATTAATTTGCTGATTTGTTCCCAAAACTCGGACAATTTCATGAAATGTTCTTGCTGCTGCCATCTAATGGTGATCAACACTGGCATTTTGTTGACAGCTCGATTTTTTTAACGTTTTTTTTTCTGAAAGATCATTTTATAACATGCTCAATTACTTAAAAAGGTAACAGGTGAACAACATTGACCAAAGTGAAAATCGTTTCTTTCCGAATTTATTTTAGATCTTAAAAAATAGAAAAAAAATGCGTTTAAAAAAATGAAATTGGCCCTTAGTACACGATTAGTACTCACTTGAAGCAGCGTACAGACTGTTCGAACTTGGTCATTTCATTCACAGTGCTTTAGTCTTACCTGACTAAAATCAGTGATTGTTGATGTTTTGTCTTGGCTGAAAAAATTTTACTTGTTTTGATCGAAAAGTATCAAATTACAGAGTTAATTACATTGAAAGTGTCGGATAAATTCCATTTGATAGAATTTATCTGTAGTGGTAAGTTGTTGAGTGATTTAGTTTCTGTTCTTATTTGATCTTTCAATGAATTTTTCCTTTGTTTTGTTGATTGTCAATGTCAACCTGTGAATTGGTTGGTTGAACGATAAGACTTTTGATCTGATAGAGTCATGTCTCAATCCAATGCCAATCAGCTACCGATGAACATTTCATTGAGCTCAAGTGGATCGCTCAATCCAGCCCAGACTGGTCCAACTACATTCATTCTGAACCCATCGAACAGTTTGAATGCCACATCCAATGTACATTCGCATAATGTTCAATCAACTTTACAGCCGATGATTAATTCAACGCAGATGAATCCAATGATTGCCGGATCACCATTGGTTTGTGCGGGCAACAGTGTTACAGCACCGGAAACAATGAAAAATGAACCGAACAGTTCCAGTAATGGCTGTTTTGCCAATGTCAGTCATCCTGTCTCCATGACCAATTCTTCCCCATTGGTGCCGTGTACTTTTTCATCATCGTCGTCGCCGCCTCCGCCTTCATCATCTGCATCTGCATCTGCATCTGCTGCCAATAAATCCATCAATAGTCAAATGGCCGATAATTGTGAAGCCAATGAAAATATACCTGAATGTGACACTAATGGCGACAATTCAAACGAGCAAAACCAAACAAGTATTACAAATGATTCGAAAAGATTGGCGCCGATTGTTGCTTTAGATCGACAAAGGCTTCAAGAATTGGTACAACAAGTCGATCCAAATGAACAATTGGAGGAAGAAGTGGAGGATGCACTACTATCATTGGCCGATGATTTTATTGAAGCTGTGGTTGAAAAGGCATGCATGATTTGCAAACATCGAAAATCCTCTCAGCTTGAAGTTAAAGATATCCAATTGGCTTTAGATTTCAATTGGAACATGTGGATACCGGGCTTCGGGGTGGACGGGGTGGTCGGTGTCTTTGGCGGTACTGGTGCACAACATCCTCCTTCAACAGCAACTTTGATGAATCGAGCTCCCAAAAAATGCATGACCACCGAAGCTCACAAACAGCGAATGGCGTTAATTAAGAAAGTGATGAAAAAATTTTAACCTGCTTCTTGATCATGGTTATTAAAAAAAAAATCTTTGAAACATTCTCAACAAGTTGTCACTATCAATATGCCATTAATTAATTAATCATTAATTTGAGCTTGGCAAATACAGCCTGTTCGTCCGAGGCAGGTCTACCATATTTTTTTCACTTCTTATCTGCCATCTAGTGATGTGCATTTAGAATATAAAGTTTGAATATGTTTCGTTAATTCATTTATATTGATTCATTCATGGCCAAGTTTAATTTGTTGTTGAAAGAATTGATCGACTTAATGTTGAAGGGAGTCGAGAATTGAATGAAAGCTCATTGATTGCCAGGAAGTACGCAAAGTGTCATTTTAGGTGCAATGTTTACTTTTGGATCGTATCTATCGGATACGTCTTGATGTTTTTTTTTTGGTGGTCTGTCATCGCTCAATGAATGACAAGCTTGCTATTTGTAGCAATAAGAGCTGCAGGTTAAGATGATGACCTGTGAAAAAAAGTTTATGGGTTGATGTTTTCGATTAATTAAAAAAATAGCTCAAGCTTTGTTAAGCGTTCATCCATTGGGGACGAGCAGTAAACAGGCTAGAATTGAAACGCTGGTCTGAAAACAATTCGTGTCGTGGAAAGATGTGGAAAAAAATTCTTGCCAAAATAATCAATCGGGAATCCTACAATGGATTAATATGGTTGTTCAAGGGAAATAAACAAACCAATTAATCCATTTCAATTCATTGATTCAACTCAATTCATCGATTTTGTTGTAGATTTAGCAGCTGAGCTAAGTGGTTCTTGTTGATTCACCAATCAAAGGAAGAATCACAGACTGATCCAACAGCCAAGATGGGAGGATTGATTTAGGGATTAATAATAGCGTTGTGCGTCAAATAATTGGAATGCTTTCAATTTGAGTACAAATCAATGTCAATAGAATTCAAGCTATGGCCAGCCGATTGGCCGATGAGATGTGATGCTCTGCAGTTTGATGGGATCGTTATTTTTTCAATTGGCAAGTCTTGACCTGAACTGAACTGAACTAAACTGAACTGAACTATTTAACCAAGTGTTAGTAGTTTGAAGTTTAAGTTAAAATTTTAAGATTTGTATTTGATACTTAACATCCATGAATTAATGAATGCAGCTGGAATTGGCTTTATTTTTGGCTCACTCATCATGATTAATAATGAATTTGTGAAAATGTAGTACTCTATTCCACTGATGCTTTACTCAACTAGCTGCTTTACTTTTAATTCTTCCAATTGATTAATTTAATTCATCGAAAGCAAGAATTAGGGTTGCCTTATTCACAATGATTTACATTAAGAATGGAAAGGAAATTTTAATTTGGTCTAGTCAATTAGAATTAATGAGGAAATCGACTATTCACGTTGCTCTAGTTACACGAATTTTCATTGAATTCCTTTATTTTGCAGCGAACCAATTCAACTACTGAACAAAGTTGTACATGATCCAGATGCTGGCTGCATCCAAAAACGTCTCTTGTTTGCTCTTGCTGGCGACAGAGCAATAACTTTGGCGACCAACATAAATCAATTTGAAAATTTTTTTCCTTAGATTTTTATATTGAAAACATTTTTAAATTGAATCTCAACAAATTGGTTGCTAATAATTTAATTTTCATCATCAAGCGATTGAGTTTGAAACAGAAAAATTTTATGTTGAATGATGGAGTTGATCATATTGTCCCGCAAACCAGCATCTGGTGCAATCTATTGACTATTGTGCAATGTTAAGCTATCTGCGGTAAGCGGTGCTGCGGTAAACGCATCGATCAATGAATATCGATCATTATCATTGTTAAATGCTATAATCATTATGGTTTTGTTTGTCGGCCAATACAAACAATATGGAGAGAATTAAAACAGGATATAATAAATTATTAAACTACAATTGATTCATAGATGATCAAAAGATCTTTATATTGTCTTGAATTGGTAAATGAATGAATTAATGAATTTAAGTAATTGATCAATTTATATAGATTGATTGAAAAAACAGCAAAATAATAATACTATGGTTTAATTAGTTGGTTTGGTATTGGTTCAATTATGGTTTGCCAAACGTAATATTAGTTATTGGTAATGATGGAACGAAGAACATCAACCGAAATGCATGAACACGCCTCGAGTTGTTTCCAAGTTTTCCAGCGATTTTTTCCTAATCCACGGCATAGATGATGATGAAAATGTGGAAGGTAAAGGACCGTCACCATAATGTGCAATGGGTACCAATACATAACGAACTGATGATACTTTGTTTTCATGGTGAGAAGATCCATCTGCTGATCTGATCTGATCTTCATTGTCCTCCTCTGAACGCTTGCCAAAGTGCATTATGTTGTGTGGTGCTCGACCAAAACGCATTATTGAATGACCTGCATAAGCGTTGCTAGATTCCTCTCCTACGGAGCGTTTGGTTAGTGCCGAACCGGGTCTTGCTAGATTTGGATCAATCAAGGAATGAATAATAAATATTGATTGAATGGTTGAATAGTTGAATGGTTGAATGGTTGAATGGGTGATTTGCAATGAGTTTTTATCATGAAAAATAAAATTACCGATTGATTGGCTGTCGATTGCAGTGGTTGGTGGCCACATGTTGGTCGATGATTTGTTTGGTACAGGTTCGATCGATTTGAATCGATTGTTGGTCGCCATCGATCGGTGGTTGTTCGGATCGATGCTGGAATGCTCAACAAGCCGATTTTGATCGGATTGTTTCTCAACCGGTTTCGACCATGATGATTTAGCTTGTATTGACCGAGATGGAATGACTAGCGACTGGCAATTGGACGAGTTTACGATGGCCATTGCTAAAACCAATAAGACCATTTTGATCACTGGTGGACAAGTGACTGATGAGACCATCTTGGATTGTGCACCAAAACGATGGTGATATTCAGTCAGTTTGCTATGATGAATAGAAGGGTATTTCTTGATTTTCTGATCAAATGATTTGCTCATTGCTAAATGCGGAGACACAAAGGACAGGACTGGACTGGACTGGACAGGACAGTAAAGGATTGGCAAACCAGAGAACAGAATACCAAGGACAAATTTCAATAAGAGAGGAAGAGAGAGAGAGAGAGAGAGAGAGAGAGAGAGAACAGCCCGAAACCGAACCAACGGAAAAGTTCTAGTGATTGTGGATGAGTGTCAAAATCGAACCAAGATTATGGTGAAGAGATCTTACCATGATGGTTTGCTTTATATTTGCCACAAAATGATTCGAAATGCAACCCATAGCAGAAGCAGAAGCAGAGCAGTAGCCAGCATCTTGATGCAGGTGCAAGACCCGCCTTTGGTTGTGGCCGGATAGTGTGGCAAGAGTATACCAGAATCGATGACGTCTATCGTTGCAACACCGTTAGACGTTGGCGGTTGATTCATCATTGAAAAGCAAGCATGTGCCAGAGATGGCGATTGTTTTGTTGGGCCGTCTCTCCAGTTTCCTGGTCTGCTTGTAATCAATTAGTGCTTGGGGAATCTTTCTGGGGCCAACGGGCGGCTAGGTCCATAATTAATTTTGTGTTTTATATTGCCTTTTGTTCGAACAATATCCACTGTATGTTGTATGTTACTGATTAGCTAAATGTCCAAAAGACAGAGAGATTTGTTGGCTTCAAATTTATTTTGCCACCAGATAATTAGCTAGCACAGTAAACGCGTCAAGCCTTTCCGGGTAGAATTCGAATTTGGCATTTCCCCAATGAATTGACCATTGAAATCGATTCAGGATTTATGGTTCATGATTCAGGATTCAAACCAGTTGGATGTGCTTCTAGATCTGATTGATTGAGTTTGTATTGGGAGATCTCGAACGCAAATTTTGGAATTTCATCAATGATTGATAAAAGACTATGACAAAAGCACATTGCAGCCTAAACCAAGTAATAGAAGAAAGTATGAAATATGGCAACGAATTTGAATAAATTTGAATCAATTCAACAATGATGCTCAACAATCAAAATATTATGAATCCACCAAGTGATTAATCTAAATCCTGCCCAAATAACCTAAAGAGTGTTGAAGATGACAGCCCACAATTGAAGAGGAGAGGATTGCCTATGTTGCTTTGAGAAGAGCAACTATAAACATTTTGATCCAATCGAATCAGTGAATCAACGAACTAATAATTTATGCAAGATGGAATGACTGTTCCTTCATCCACTTGCTTTTTGATGATGGTTATTGAATTTCAAGTGAGAGACGTAATTTCCATCCGAAAATTTGTTTTCCGGAATTTCGCTTTGCTAAAATGATCGCCATTTTGATACAAACCAAGACAAAAAGAATCTGAAAACAAAGGGAGCAAACAAACCACTCTCCCTGTCCCTGTCTCTCTCTCTCTCTCTCTCTCTCTCCCTCCCCCTTTGGATGATTTATTGTATTGAGCTTGCTTGTTTCGGAAACAAGAAACCAATGGGTGTTAAAGAATCTGGTTATTATCACAGCTAAGAATATCATTGTAAAAATAGTATTTTGTTGGCCAGAACACTTGGTGTCAGATCAAAAGTGTTGCCAATCAATCAAAAAAGAATAAGAAACAAAATTTAAATTTATGGCCATGTTTTTGGCTTCTCAAAATCAAATTGTAATTCAATACATATTGCATTTTGGGCAAATGTGGGTAAATTTTTTCCACCATACCATGCTATGGTTGCAAGCGAGAAAACTAATCGTCAAGAAGATGGGCCATTAGCACCTTGAATGCAAGTGATACACCATCATTTGAATGAGCGGATATGGCTATATCCATATTTATTTGATGACAGCCATTATTGTGTGTGTGTGTGCATATGAAAGTGAAAGAGAGAGAGAGAGAGATAGAGTGCCAGAAAGAGTTGACAATTGGTCCATATAATTTACAGTGTGAATTAGATGAATTTTATGTCATTCGGTTGCCATGGCCAACATGAACAATTTGGTCGCTAATCTGAATTTATTTAAATTATGATTTTTAATTGCGACACACCCAGCTGGATATAATGCTAATCATAAAGAAAACTTTTCCGCTTACCGTACAACCAACCCAACAGATTGGGTTGACAATGAAGGAAACCCCGTGTAGCACATATTCATTTTTCACAACTCTTAATGAGCCGCACTGGCCATAAATTTATTTTGTGAAAATTTAAATTGAATTTTCTCTAAAAACTGGCCAGGCTTAATAATGATTTGAAATGATGATTTTTGAATAATTTTATTGTGTGTATGTGAAACTATGATATCATTTGAATTCCAATTCGAATCTGTTGAAGCCTGTTGATATTCGCAGAATTTGTTTGAAGCACATCAGGAGGACATAAATTAAGGCTGTTTTAGCCAACAAAAAAAAAATATCTCTGCTTTGGAATTTATTTCCTTCAACGTTGATCCAAATGAAGTGAATCCGGTCAGAATTTTACCAACAAACAACATCAGGAAAGGAAACAAATTGAATTAACTTGAAACTTATTTTGAACGAACAACAAAAAAAAAAGAGAAAAGTATCAATTTTTAATCGAACAAAGTTTTTTCCATCCAATTCGGAAGCTCATTTATTTTTCATTGAATCGCATTGCCTTACAGAACGGTAAATCTTTGGTACGGTTTTTAATTTTTCACGAGACCTACAGATGGTAAAGCTTTTGATGGCAAAAAAAAGTAGCATCGCCATCTTACCTTGACTAACATTAATGACTGACTGTGTGCCCTCAAGTAGAATCCTGATAAAGCATTGAATTATTCGGTTGGCTACATCCATTTGAACCATCACCGTCATCATCATTAGATTCTGCCGGCATTTTAATCCTCATCATACCACTAATACCGGTCTTTTGTTTGACGTCGCTTTTGAGCTTTTGACAATCCGATGCTTGAAGCAGCAAAAAAACATGAACATCATGTATAACATGGATAAATCGATAAATGCAATGGAATGTTATGTTACAGTGTCATATCCCTGTTGGTTTTATGACAGTCGCTCGTTTTTTTTTTCATAGGATACATCCAACTTGAATATTCTAGCCCAAAGAAATGTTCTTGTTGTTGTCATAGTTGTTGGACTGATCTTGGTGCCATCCATAAAAAAACGGCTTCGATCTAACCAATAAAGCAAGCTTGATTGCCACTTGAGATTTTTTTTGGGACCAGAATGGCACCAGAATAGTTAAAATTAGCGGCCAATCATGATCAAGCAAGCAAGCAAGCAAGCAAATTAATCAACTAACATCTGAAGATGGAGAGCACCGAAAGGGACCGGAATTTTATTACATTTGTGGTATATCTATTTGGCTGATAAGTTTGTCGACAAACTGAGAACGTTCTTTTTGCTGGTTATTGAGATTGATTTGCATTCATTTTAATACTTGGTCCACTTGACAAGATATTGATTTGTGTTTTTTTTTCTGTTACCACCGATGGCCAACACCTGTTCAACCCTAATCAACCATGTTTCCTGGTCCTGGTCGAGTGATATCGGCATGACTTTTGCTCTTTTTTGGCTGACCTATGTCTTTTCAAAATTGGAAATTTAAGAAAAAATAAATAAAAATAGTGCTGCCATCTGATAGGCAAGTATATCGCCATAGTTTGTTTCATCTTTGTCCTGAAACAGCTCACTAGGAAATTGCTCAATGGCCGAGAAAAAAAAATTCCAACGAAATTTGGTCGAGAAATTGTTTGAATGTTTGAATAAAAGATGGCATCCCCCAAGCTTGCGCAGTGCTAGCATTTAGTTTTGCCACTGAAATGCCACTGCAGTCATGATGCTGGGCAAAGAGGCAGTGGTCAAACAGGTTCAGCGCAACAGCACACAAAATACTCGGTATTTTTGTGCCCAAAATGCTTGCACTGCACTGCACTGCACTGCCTATAGGCCATCCATATTGTCCCTTGCTGATGGTGACGCGCAATCCTTGTCGAGTCACCCCCTGCCAAATTTTGGCTGCGTTCACATGTGCACAACTACCTGTTATTATTGTTATTGTTATTATTTGCTTGATCCATTGATTGATTGACTAAAACATAAAGTTTTTTCAATTCGAACAACCATTATAAGGATTCAAACAAAAATCTCCAAGCTGGTGACTGGTGGCTTCAACTTTTCCATCAAATCAATCAATTTATGCAAAACGATGGATCTGAATTTGGTCAAAATCCTAGTGAATAATAACAGGCAAATTGCAAGCTGATCCAAAAGCTGAATCCTCGTTTTAAATTCATTTTCACCTTGTTGAACTGTTGTCATTGTGCTATGGCAGAGCAGTCGATAAACGCTATTCCTGATGCTGATGTGAATGGTGATGGTGAGTGTTTTGATTTTGCTTTCATTTTTCACACCAAAAAAGGCGCGTTGCCATATTCACTTTTTCTTTTTCACTGACAATCTCTGTGTCTCTGTGTCAATGCAAATGAGATCTGTCTTTGATTGTCGGATTGAATCTGGATTAATGACTGTTTTGATTTTATTAGTTGATCTCATTGGCCCTTTCACGCCGTCCACATCAGTATCAGTGATTGGATCCAATCGAATGGACAGTGTTTGTTGGACATCCGATGTGCATCCGAAAGATGATAGCTGCAAACGGTCCAATGAAGAAGATGTCTACGAGGACCTGTGCTATGTTACATTACGGTAATTGACTGAAGATTGGAAATTTATAACAAAAAAATTATTTTCTTTCGCTACGTTTGCAGCTCGAATCAATGCCGTACCCGAAGTAGCTCCATCAGCCAGCAATGTTCGACAATTTCGATGGAACCAATGACAAAACGGAATTATTGTATTAAAGAATTATTAGAAACTGAAAAAAATTATTGCGAAGCTCTACTTATGATAATCGAACACTTTGCCAAGCCTCTTTGCAAAGTGTTGTCCCAAGAACATCATTCGATAATATTTAATAATTTGGATTCATTAGCTGATTTACATGGAAAATTATACCAAGAACTCGCCAGAGTGTGTGGCCAGTCATCACCGCCACCTGATTGCGATTTGGCAAACCGTTGGCCAGAAAGTCGCACCATTTCCATGCCTACCCTTTCAATCATCGATCAAACGGTAATTTCAAACAATTTGAGATCAGAACAAAAGAGCATGGGCAAACATCATGGTGCAGAAGTTGGTGGTTGGAAGTTGTCTCACTGTTTCCTCAACGCATGGCATGGATTTTTGATCTACTACAGTGCTTATAGCGTGAACCTACCCAAAGCGCAGAAATTATTGATTGATCTTTGTTCTGAAGATGAGAACATTGATTTTTGGGTAAATAGTTGCCAAAACAAAGCCAATGATGGAAGGTTTCAATTAAGAGACTTGTTATCATTGCCCATGCAAAGAATCCTCAAATATCATTTGTTGTTGGGCCAATTAATTTGTAACACGAGCAAAAACCATGAAGATTATGCAGAACTTGAGCATACTTATGATTGCATGTTGGACATTGGTGCAGCGATAAATGAAGTGAAACGAGATGCAGAAACTTTGGAAATAATCAAAGAAGTTCAACGATCCATAGTGGATCTTTCCATGCCGGAAAACTCGCATCTTCATGATTATGGTCGATTGATCAAAGATGGCGAGGTGAAAATTAGATCACACGATCATACTGTAATGAGATTGAAAAATCGGTACATTTTTCTGTTTGACAAAGTATTGCTTATTTGCAAAACTATCCGAGGTTTGCAGTACAATTATAAAGAAGCCATCGTTCTGGAAGAATACAAGGTTTGTTTTCAATCCAGATTTTTGTTTCATTTGATTTGATTTGTTTGACTCTATCCAATGCTTTGTAGCTGGAAGAAATGTGCAACTTTAGCCCGATATCAAAGTTGACCAAAAACTGGTCTTGTGGTTGGTGTTTGGTTCACAATCGGTCCAGACAACCATATACATTCATTGTGAAAAATGAAGACATCAAACGACAATGGCTGGAATCGATAGAACGAGCTCAGGACAATGTTCGACCCAAACAACGATTTGATCATCAATTTGCCATGTGTACGGTTCCGGTGGCCACTTGTTGTGTTGGTTGTAGCAAATTGTTGAAAGGAATTTGGTATCAAGGATATCGATGTTTAACCTGCAACATTGTGGTCCATAAAGGCTGCATATCATCGGTCAAGTCTTGTTCTCCTGGAAAGCAGTGTTGCGTGCAAAGAAAAGAGGATGCTTCTACTGGCGTAAATGATGAACCGCATCAGCAGTGCCGATTGGGAGATGATTGCTGTAATCGAGCTGATCTGACTTTGAAGCCCGCACCACCGACCAAAAGAGTGATAGCCAAGGCCAACACTGGCCAAAATGTTGAGAAAGGACAATTGATGTTTGAAGAGAATGACACTATCATTGTATCATCATATCAGGGTTCTGTTTGGTATGGGCGTAACATAAGAACTGGTCAACAAGGTTCCTTCTCTAATCGTTTGGTCACTGAATTGATGGCCGATTCGCCATCATCATCAAGTATGGATTCTCCCACTGTAATCAATTGTGCATCAACATTACGTTTCTGTTATGATGAACCATCGATCAATGCTCATTCGAATGTATCGCAAACATTGCCCAAAAAGAAGTCGATGCTGATCGGTTCGAAGAGCACGCCTTTGACTCAATCCATTTTGATGCCGGAATCGCCTCCATTGGCAGCTTCCACTCCAGCCATGCTGAATGATAATAAAAATGAGGCAATGTTTTTTGCAACCACCGATCAGTCGGAATTTAGACAAACGGATCCATCCCGGATCAATCATGATCATGATGGTGATCACTTGGCATTGCTTATGGGAAAGGGCTACAACTTGGAAGAATATGCTTGGTTTGCCGGATCGATGGATCGACAAACGGCTCACAATACTCTGGAGCCATTAACTGATGGCTCGTTTTTGGTTCGAATATCGCCCAAACAAATGAATAGCCATGTGATTAGCATCAAATACAAAGGTCAAGTGAAACATATGAGGGTGCAGGTAACCTATTCGGATGGAATCACTGCAACCGAGATGCCCGATTCATATGATTATAGCAATGCTGTTGGCAATGCACAGTGGCAAAAGTCGTCGTCGTCGTCGTCGACGATGCATTTTTATCTATCGGAGAGGAGATTTTTCTTCAAAACCATCGTGGATTTGGTTCGTTTCTATTCACTAAATGAGCTTAGCGAATCATTCAACATGCTCAACATAGCGCTGCTGTTACCATACAAAAAGGCCTACTGTAATCAAGTTTTGGGCTACGCCATTGCCTTGTATGCATTCACCGGAACATCCTTGGCTGCTTCCAGTTTTATAACGTTGCGCAAAGGCGATCGTATCACTGTTTTGTCGCGAGCAGCTCAAGACAAAGGTTGGTGGAAGGGTCAGATCGGTGATAGGATCGGCTATTTTCCCTACAAATATGTCACGCCCACCACTAATTCGCTCAAGATTGGCTGGCAAGAATCAAGTAGTAATGATGTTGCTACAATGCGCTTGCAACAATCGCAACGATCGGTTTCTACATCATCGATGCACAGATTATCAAGCGAAGCAAATGCTGTTGATGGTGGATCGTTATTGATCGAGAAACCTGATGTGACCAGCAAATGGCCTGTGAATGAATTAGCGGAACCGGAAGCAGTGAAGAAAATATCGCCCTGTTCTCTGTCGAATTCGTCGTCCAATTCAACATCTTCGGCTACCACTCTATCGTCGCCTGTGAATTCGGACACTTTGTCCATCCACTCAAGACAGGCATCAAGCGACGCTGGCATCGATATAGCAGGTTTCATTGGCGACAATCTCAATCTGATGTGATGTGATTTGATGGGCTTATGGGATTTTCGCCACAATCTAGTCATTTGAATTTTCATTCCAGAGATTGAAAGTGATTCCAGATCGAATTCCAATGATCTCATTTAATTTGTTATCTGGTTGATTTCTTTTATCTGTAACTTTAACAAACTATCCGCACACTAAAACATCAAATAAGAATATTTTTTTTTTGAACTTAACTTAATGCATGCATGAAGGGTGCTCTTTTTGAATTGGAGAATTGATTTCGAACTCAATATAAATATCGATATTCCTATTGCTACTCTCTTCATTCTCATTCTCCGACATTTGTTCAACTTGATGATAAAACTGAATTAATAAACTGACCAATTGATTCGTGCAACAAGTTTGTGTTGATGGTGGTTGAAACAAACCAGAAGTAAAATCAATCACCTCAATAATACAGGTGTGGCTTGACTTTATCAGTCAACACTTCCGACCAACCCATCAACTTCTGGATCGAAAGGAGATTTATATGATTTTCTCTTTAACTGAACTTGTATGCATGATACCAGGCCTACGGAAATCTCCTATTGGGTTTGTTGGAGTTTTCATTTGAAAACATTGCCTGCAGGCTCGGCGATAGTTTTATCCAACACTGAATGCATTATTATATGTCCGAACAGCATTATCTTTGGAAATGATCCAATTTTCGCTTCCCATTAAAACATGTTTCCTCGCTACTGTTGGGCTGTTTTTAATGTTGTACAGTTTGATATCGATCGATGTAAAAGTTGTATATAAACCAACTAATAGGTATAATGTTTTGTCGAGGTTTGTGCAACCGATATGGGCACTAATATAAAATTGAATACATTAATTCGGACACTGTTGACCACCACCCATTTGCTTCTTAATGTTTGTTGGTTTGTTTGTTTGTTTGTAGTCCACTTCCGATTAGTTTTGTTCAGTTTAATCATCAAGCAAGCAACAATTAATTGGCCAACTTGCTTTTAAAAGAGTCTTGTCTTGTTGATTCAACAGGTTGGCTTTAGCACCTCTGGCAGCACGGTGGTGCTTGAGAGATTGAGTATGGCAGCTCTAGATATCGACCAGCTTTTGTATAAATAGGAGTACAAAATGGATCAACAATGGTCACTATCATGTGGCCTTATTAATGATAGTGAATTGAAGCTCATATTCGATCCGATCCGATCATCCAATCATGTGGTTTCAAGTGTGTCTTTTTGTTGTGTTGTTGGCCAGTGCTCAGTGTGTGTCATCATCAACCTTATTGGAATCACCCACAAGATTCCTTGACCTGAAGCCCGATGCTCAATCGATACGATTGTTGCCATCCAAACTAGTGTCACCGAGTCAAGCTATTAAATTGAATCGATATAGGCAGGCCAAAATGAAAATTCAGGTTCCGGTCAATTCCAAGCACAAACTCAGATTTCAAAATTATCCACCATTGGACATAGGATCGATTCAGCCAGAAATCGAGGTGCCTAGCTCCCGTTCAACGCCATTGAGTTTGGTGTTCAAATTTAGCTCTTCCCCATTGAATGTTCAACAAAGATATTATCAGCAATTATTACCACAAGAACCAAGGTTATTGGATGGAAACCTGAATGAAAAATCCACTTTCGATTACATGACGATTCCTGGTCATCCCAATAGAATGTTTAGCAATTCTGCAATAAATGATGCTGAGGTATTGTTGCTCTCCTCCAACTTGTATGATTCTCCGAACAATAGAATGCATAGAAAACGGCCAAGGATTGGTTCGAATCCGAAAATGTTACATTCAGCCATGGTTGGCAACGGAGCTTACCAACAGCCATTTGAAACAATTGAACAAATGATGGCAGCCCAAGATATGTCTGCGACGCTTTACGAGCCATTATTGTTGAATAGTTTGGCGGAAAATCTGTCCCATCAAGAATCCATGATGACCACATGGTATGCTACCGATGAAAAATGGCCTCCTTTTCTGGCGTTGGTGGATGGTGATGGAAAACCCATACAGACAGTAAACTTTGATCAACCAGCAACCTTGTCCTCATATGTGCATTTGGCTCAGATACAGCCCCAATATCTAATTGCCCAGAGATCCATTGCAACACAGATACCTGTTGATACAATGGCAAATTTGCAAAAGTCTTGAAATTCACCAAACAACTTGTTGTTGATATGCTAATGTTGTTGAAAAAGTAGGATGTTGAATTTTTCCCCAATCCAACATGCAAGGTTCATTTTTTGGGCGCGCAATTTCTATTTATAACAGTGAATCTTCTCTGTTAACAGTGTCCACCTGTTGATTGGTTGAGGGAGCAAACTATTCAATTTTGTTGTAAAATAAATTTAAAATAATAATAATAAATATCAAAACTTGGTAATTCCAATTTTCCAAGGTGGAGAGTTTTGGCATTTTACAAAACACTACCTAATCACTCTTATCTGCACTCATTTGATCAACATTTGTTTCTAGCTTGGAATCCAGGCCATATTTTTGGAGCAAGCAAGTGATATAGTGCTTGAGTGAGTAAGTGAGTGAGTGAATAAGTGAATGGGTTTCTAAATTTGCGCCAAATTAAAAGCCAAAGCAGAGGGAATATAGCTTTTTGATTGCCAATGGATGAGCACGACGATATGGCCGGAACTGTGTGTAAAAGATGGCGTTTTCTTCCAAGAAAATCTTTGGCGCAATCAATCAAGCTGAGGGAAAGATTTTTTAGAAAAAATAGCGGTTTTGGTACCATTAAAAATGTTCACTGTCTGTGCTATGTGTGGACTAGGGTCCATGATTGTCAGGACAAATATTTTTCTTTCGTCAAAATGATGGGTCACTGAGAGACCAGGTCAAGTGAAAGTGGCCAAAAGATGGAGAGGATTTTCTCGTTTGACATTTTTTTTTTGGAATTCCCGCGTTTAAATGGGTGAATGTGTTGCTAATTTAGAAATAAAAACTCTCACTGTGATCACTCTCACTCTCTACTTGGGCTTAATTTTGCCTCGGTTGTTGTGACTTTGCGGTTGATGGCCAGGTTAGATGTGCACCCATATAAAACCAGGATCAGAACGAGCACCTGCCACTTTTGAATATCCTTGCAAACATATTGGTATCACTTGAAAGTTGAGTTGTTTGTAGTTTCAAATCGGGATTTAACCTTTTTTACTTGTATTATTCAATAAAATGATCCGCAAATCGAAAGTAAGTTGTGACAATTTGTTGAGCAAATTTCCGTTTTTAACTGCTACCCGAACCCCATCAGTTGAATATTGTTTTTGCCTTGTCGTTTGCCCTGACCAAAATGATAGCCGCTGGTCGGATAGTGGGTGGTCAGGGATCTTCTATGGGGCCGCTCAATATCAGGACGGCGATAGCACCAGCAGCCAGCATGCAGAGATTATCGTACGTTAATATGGGCCCGATTTTGACCAGAAATGCTGCTGGTTATGGTGGTAATGCGAAGCAAGCTGTAGGTCTTGTACCGATTGCCATTCAAACTCGTCACAACATTGAATACAAAGAAGTTCCTTCATCTGGTTTGATACATGCGGCCAATGTTGAAGTGGGTGCCAGATCCATTCCCATAAACATAGTGTTCCGTTCTGCTTCATCCTCGTTGAATGTGCTTCAACAACATCAAGGTGCCATGGGCGACACCCAAGAATCCAGATCAGAAGACGAACCACATAGATTGGTGCATACGGTGACACGTCCGGTCATACAGGAAATTCATGAGGTGATTTCTCCGTTCAGGAAGATCACTCAAGAGGTGGAGCCAGTCAAGGAAGAAATTCAGACTGTTGTAGCTCGTAATACGCAGCTGTCGCGGTCCCCGCAAACTCCGCCCAGCCAGCAGCAAAAACCAGTACAATTACAGGCTACCGTACTGGCGCCGCCCATTTCCCCTTTCGACGCTCTTGATTTGAATGATGTGACTCTGTCCAAAACGGTGTATGGCAGTGGGATAGTGGCTGCTGCAAGCAATAATAATCCCCTTGGAACGGATGGTAAATCTGTTTCATCTGCCAATTTCGATAAAAGTCTATCACAATCTGTGGCCCTTGTACTTGAATCTTCGGGAAAGAATGCAGCAGCTTCAGCCTCCAACAGTTTTTGAAAGAGTTGAATTGAAACAGTTGCATTTAGGATCACGACTGTTTAACTATTTCGCTGTTTCGCTGTTTCGCTGTTTCACTGTTTCGCTGTTGCACTGTTGTTGGATCACTATAATTGTATGGACAGAGCAATCTATGTTTATCAAATAGTCATGGATCATTGTAAATTTAAATTGAACTATTAAATTTTATTGCACTTTTTCACTCGTATACATTAAAAGAATACTCTCTTTTCATTAACCGATTCGTTTTTGGTAGTAGTCCCGCAATGTGTCCGAGTATGATATGATTTGATTGAATTGGTTAAAAGGATCAGTCACTTTGTTCGGAGTGAGTTACCCAAATCAACACGATAAAGGGAAGATTTCGAAAATGTGAAAATTTCAAAATTTAATGTGGGTCGATCCGCATCATCACGGGGAGAGAGAGAGTGAGAGAGAGAGAGAGAGACTTGTTGCTGTGGCAGTTGTTTTTTCTAAATATAAATGCTATGATATTCTTAATTTATATGATTTGATTAATAAATTGTTGATGGTTCAACAAGATAGATGATCTATTAATAAATCTGCATGGCAAAGTGTTTGCGTGTGTTGGAAATAGCCATTGCATGTTTGCATGTTAGCATGTATGTATTCCCCTGTCCAATCTGCGAATATGGCCCAATCTTTTTTTCCCGAAAGAACGCATATTCACATATTCATTCATGGGATGCATATCTTTTGATGGAATGCAAGTGTTTGATTTGAAAATCTTGAATCGAAAGGACGATCATGCTGAATGACCTTTGCGTTGAACGTTTTTTTTTTCGTTGGAAACACCACACATTTTTGGAAACAACAGGACAGGTACGAGTAGAGAATTACTGATGATGATATACCGTTGATTTGTACCAAAGTTTGTTCGGAAAAGTTTCCAATGTAGAAATAATATTCCGATGAATATTGAATTGGAATGAATTCAATCTAAAGTAGTGAAATGAATTGAATGATTGAATAGAACATCGGCACTGGCCACTGGCCACTGGCCATTCAGTTTCTTCTTATGGCAGATTTCATTTAATTGGATTCAATGCCGTCCAGTTTGGAATAGAATGTGTAAGTTAAGGTTTGCGTGTCTGTGTGTCTGTGTGTGTGTGCGTGTGCAATGTGGATGCACATTCCAATGAAGATGCCAATCAATATGGGATGTCCAAGCTTAACTGATGATAAAATTAAATAAAAATAAAAATAAAAGATTTTGAAGAGAAGAGGACGCAGCCTTGTACGTTTGTGGTTAGTCAACCATTGATGGACTAATTGACATTCGATGCTTGATGAAAAACGTGCGTGCAAAGGTGTCTGTGTGTTTTTTGTACAGGTTTATCGTGTTTATGATTGATTAACTGTATGATCTGAGCGCACAGGTACGGGCCATCCTCAGGATAATCATGTAGCCACATGACTGACTGTGGTTGCTTATGCTCTTCTTCATCCTCTTTATTTCGAATATCGATGAAGCATTTTTGTTGTAATTCTTTCCTTATTACCAAACGTTCCGACATGCACCTATGGGAGGAAGCCCGATGCCATGCTGATGGCCTGATTTTGTTTCAAAATTCCAATGATTGCATTATGTGTGCATGTATGGTCAGCTCTAGAAAATATGATTGTAACGATACTACAGTTAGATTGAATGCACAAGATTGAATTTACCCCAAACCAAACATAATGGCTTTATTATAACATTGGAAACCAAATGCAAATTTGTTTTTTTTTGAAAAATGGATTGTAAAATGGATAGATGATCGGATGATTGGATCACCGACCTAGTAGCTAGAATTAGAGCCAGAACTATGTTTCAATCTTAACGTCGTCGTTGTTGTGGTGCGCTAGAAATTACTTCAACATTGGCTGGGTTGGATGTTATGGTTCCAGGTTCATTGGTTTCCACCCTAGCGTTGAATCCATTTTCATCGGCCACATATGATACAACTCGATACAAGCCTGTTATGGGATTTTGGTATGTGTATGAACCAGTAACTTTACCGGTTCCATCACCGCTTTCTTGTCGGACCACTTGAGTTCCGTTTTCATCTTGTGAAGAAATGTCGAAAGAATATGGCGATGGTTGGTACTCTGGTTCGGCTTGCCGAATAACTCGTTGAGCGAAATTGTTAGCACTACGTATGGAGGAAAGTAGATCACGGCAGACGATTTGCTCGTTGAATATGAGCACACTGGCTACCAACAACAGAACCACTTGCTAAAGTGAGAAAGATAAAAAGAAAATAGTGAATCGATGATCGTTATTGGAATTGGATTCAATTTGGATTCAATTTGGGTTGGATTGGATTGATGATCAAAACCTTGAGCATTGTGTTTGTGTGTTTATGCTTGAAGAATGATCAGGAAATAAAGGGTCGACGAGTGAAAATTGTTAACTTGGTCGAAAGATGATACTGAATTGCTGAATCTTGGAATGGACAGATTCATTCAGGCTTATATATGGTTTTCCAGTGCCAATGTCAGCGCCCATTGGAATTGAAATTATCATCACGAACCAATCGATGATCATGCCTACAACAACGGATGGAAGGTTTTATTTTTATTTTTTTCCGAGTGGAATTTAAATTTCAAATGACAAAATTCTCAAAAAAATTAGTATTCACACCTTCAACTTCAAAATGTTCTACATGTTGATTGGATTTAAATGGTGGCAAGGAAAGAAAAGATGCATTCCATTCATCATCATATGATGGTGGTATTGAATACTGCCAATTGAACATAAAATGGTATGCTGATGGCATGATGTTCGTACTCGGTTTGGGAGCCAACCATCATTACAGGAAACCATACTGTTTGGTGTGATTCAATGAAACTCACTTCAACAGAGATTGAGAATCAACAAAATGATGGATGGAGAGAGCAGAAAGAATTGAGGAATGGTTGTTGTGATTTTAAGAAGGCAGTTTTATTCGAAACTTTGTTTGTTAGTGAAATTATTAAAGCAAAAACCATTTTTCAAACTGATGAAAAAAAATAAGAGGAACAATTGTTGAATTGTCGATCCGGTATCCGTCTTGCACAATCTGGTTCCGGTCCTGGTCATCCAAAAAAAAAACATGCATGCGCAACGTCCACAACCCATGGCAGAAATTACTGTCTGAGACGAGCATTGGCAGAGCGAGATGCTCGAGCTCGTGCAGCGGCAGCAGCGGCATTTTGTCGTTCAACAGGTGCTTCTTCCACCACAAAATCAGCATCGGCAGCATTTCGGTTCATCAAGCCTTCCTCGTTGGAACTGATGATGGCCTGTAAAGAAGTTAGATAGTAATATAGGAAAGGTTTCAAGTTGATGACAATGTACTTTGAAGCCTTCTGGTCCGGCAGTGTAGTCGACTCTTCGCCGTCTGCCTTCGGCATCGAGAATATGGTAGAAGCCTGGATGTTTGGTAGAAGAAAGAACCGACAATTTGTTGCTGAGCATTGTGATTAGGCCAGACGGTTTGATTGCACCTACCGACAATGTTTCCATTGATATCTTGGGATTCTTCGCGCTTCAATCGAGCACCGGTTTCTTCATCGTCGACGGCAAACGAAAAAGAATAGGGTTCCGGTGCTGGATGAGGACCTTCTTGGTTTCTAACTGGAGCTGCTACGGCAGCCACTGGACGCGGTCTGACGGGAGTGGGAGCTGCTACAGATGAACGATCTGGAAGTTGGGGAGCCAATGGAGCTTTTACAGCTATAGGAGCTATAGGAGCTACGGGAGCTACGGGAGCTACGGGAGCAATGGGGGCAATGGGAGCGATTGGAGCAATGGGAGCAATTGGTGCTGGTCGAACGGGAGAGGCTGCAGCTGCTTGTGGTCGAGCCCGGATACGGTTTGGTGCCAATTGTCTACCACCTCCTAATGGCTAAACATTAAAAGTGTATTAGTGCCAGTTGCAATTGATTTGAATTGAGGTTGGCAGATACTTGGCTTGGGCGTGCCAGTGAGCTTTTGGTGCCTTGAACTTTGCGGGCCGGACTACGGTTGGCGTTGACGAAAGATCTGCCCTTTTGGGAGTAGACAGATGAAGCTGCCAGTAAGACCAATAGTAGAGTGGCTAAAAGAAACTAAGCAAGCATTGCAAGAATAAATGATTAATCCATTTTATGGTTGTATGCTGGAAGGTAGACGGTATACGGTGGATGATTGTACATTCTGTGCTAAAAAAACCCATCATCACTGAGCATACCTTTTGCATGATGGAATTTTTGGTTTGAAGAATTCAAGATTTGTGAATGAATAAAAAAGAAAGACGAACAGACGGTGGGCAATCAAAAAATCAATCACGGTGGATCAAACGGAAAGAAAGTGTGCAAAGAAACCACAAACTGAACCGCAAACTAAACCACAAACCACTAACTTTGGAAAAAAAATTGAAAAGAATGAAGGAAATTTGTGCCTTAAATGGCTTTGAATTAAAAAATAAAATAAAAGAAAAGAAGAATAATGTTTGGATTTATGGATGGGCAAAATTAAATTTATGATAAGAGCATGGCAGCTTCAACAGCCAAACAAACAGTTCCAAGAGCCAAGAAGTCTTTAGTTTCAGGATCGAACTTGTTGTTTGTTGCTAACAAGCCTGTTGGATCAAAAGATGGTTGCATATGGTTATAGTTGTTGGAAATGGATGATGTCTTTTGCATTGGATTGATTCACTGCATCGATCAACGGACGGATTGTGTGTATAGGCGTGTGTGTGTATATGGATGGATGGATGGATGATGTGTATGGTTATTGAATCATAGTGGTCGTTTGTGCATCGGTTTTTTTTCTCTTCTCTGTTTTATTTTTTCCGAATGTTTTCCTTCATCATTAATTAATATTTGATTGGATTTAATGAACAGAAGGAGATGTATGAATGGTATGTTGTGGTTTGTGCCATGAGCGGAGCCATATTATTCCAGGTTAATCCGTGTAAGATTTGTGATTGATAACACAAAGTCATGTCTCAAGGATTCAATGATTATTCTCTCTCATCACTATAGTTTTGACCATCAAGACAATGGAAAAACACTTGCAATGGTTCTAGTTGATTTTGATGATTGAAATGCAACCACTTGTTTGATTCAACAAAAGATTGCAATTGAGGAATAATGGGGATGTGGTATGGCGGCAATTTGAATCATCAAATTGATAAGAATTACCTCAAACTGCATATTACAATCAAAGTGATTTGTTGTGTTGCCAAACACCAAAGCGCAGAGTGGAGATTGAAAATTTTCATAATTATCTGGAACGTTAATCTGTTTGAAGAGATGGATGCAAAAAATGATTGACTGATGAATGAAAGTATGATTCAGAGGAGTTTGGAATGAGATTTTTGTTTGTTTGTTGGATGGACCACAGATCATGCTGGATACATTACAACAATATCCATTCAGTATGGTTGCCCAATAGATAAGGTGAAAATAACTGATTAGTGGATAATCTGCAATGGAAATGTAGATTCCCCCACTATAAATTACCTGATTTGAATCATATTCCATTGAGTGAGAGTTTCAAGGTTCTCTATGTGCTATACTTGGAAAACACAAAAGACCACCTTAGGGGTTTGAATCTATGTTTGTTTGTTTTCGATCCAATCTGTTATATTAGTTTGGATTGGCGCCTTACAAATTTGAATTTTTTTAAGGTTAACTCTTATCATAAAGAAGGACCTCGTGCGGATATTTTAGGAATCAAATTTCACACAAAAAAGAATAGTGTGGTGACTTATAAATTGAATTTGTTGAAATAGTTGGCTTCCTTTTTGGAAATAGTCGAACGCGTGAGGTCAAGTCAAAAATTGCAACGACTAATGTTCAAAAGATTGGTGTTAAGAAGGTAGAGGCAACAGCCTGACATGCGGGGCAACAAATGGGGAAAGAGATAATTGATGTGAGTTGGCTTTTAGATGGAGTCGATAGAAGGGTCAGGTTGTGTAAGAGATTGAAGAGGAGGGACTTGACATATGAGGTTAGTAAAGGGAATGTCATGGAATGGGAGGAGGGCATGGGTGAGAATAGGTGGAAGGTCACCAAAGGTCACCAGAGGTCAAGGTCACCAAAGGTCAATGAGGTCATAGAGGTCAACTAAGGTCATAGAGATCAACTAAGGTCACCCAGGTCACCAGAGGTCAAAAGGGTCACCAGAGGTCAAAAGAGGTCACCAAAAGTCAAAAGAGGTCACCAAAGGTAACCGAGGTCACCGAGGTCAACTAAGGTCACCGAGGTCAAATAGGTCACCAGGGGTCAACTAAGGTCATTGAGGTCACCAGAGGTCAATCAAGGTCAAAGAGGTCAACTAAGGTCAAAAGGGTCACCAGAGGTCAAAAGGGTCACCAGAGGTCACAGAGGTCAGGAAGGTCATCAAAGGTCAAAGAGGTCACCGAAGGTCAAAGAGGTCAACCAAAGTCAATCAAGGTCAAAGAGGTCAACCAAGGTCACAGAGGTCACCAAAGGTCAAAAAGGTCACAGAGGTCAACAAAGGTCAAAAAGGTCGACTTAAGTCACCAGAGGTCAACTTAGGTCAACCAAGGTCAAAAACGGTCAACTAAGGTCAACCAAGGTCAAAAACGGTCAACTAAGGTCAAAGGGGTCAACCATGGTCAAAGAGGTCAACTAATGTCGATTGACATCATCGATGATCTGTTAGAAAAGAAAATCATCGAACCATCGACCTACTGCACCCCTGCCATGAATGACCTTTAGTGAGTAATTTGTAAATTGTATATAGTAGCCGGGGCGAAGCCATAGTATAGCCGTATAGTAGCAAGGTCACCAAAGGTCAA